>BQNB010055252.1:0-34222 GCA_026074375.1 Tanacetum coccineum
GATATAATCGAGATCGGCACACCATGTCTAGCAACTATCTCATTCAAATACAATCTAGCCAACCTTTCCATCTTATAATCCTCACGCATAGGTATAAAATGAGCAAACTTAGTCAATCGGTCCATAATGACCCAGATTTTGTTATGCCCACTACTAGTCCTAGGCAACTTAGTCACAAAATTCATAGCTATCCCTTCCCATTTCCATATGGGAATCTCAGGTTGCTGAAGCAAGCCAGATGGACTTTGATACTCAGCCTTAACCTTTAAACAAGTCAAACACTTACTAACAAACTCAGCTATATCCTTTTTCATTCCAGGCCACCAATACCTATCTCTCAAATCATAATACATCTTATCAGCACCTGGGTGTATAGAGTACTTCGACTTATGGGCTTCATCCATTATCAGGGTTCTCACCTCACCCTTCAAAGGTACCCATATTCGATCCAGGTAGTACAAAGTTCCATCACTTCTTTGTTCTATCATCTCATCCAAACCTTTCTGCAATCCTGCAAACTCATCCACAACCTCCTTCTGAGCCGCCAGTATCCTATCCTTGATACTCGACTGAGGATTTATATTCATGGCCTATGCTTTCTCTTAGGCTTTATTTTCTTTACTACTTAGGGCATAGCCACTACATTCCACCATTACCAGGATGGTAGCGAATTTACATAGTCACATAATCATAACCTAACTATACTCCAGAGACCGCTGTCGCTATATTAACTCTATTCTGACTATAAGATATGATGAAGACTTTATGTTCCGTATTGATGACACTCTTTGTCCTATAAATGATAATGGTCGCCAGTTATTAAGTGCAAACATAACCGCACCAATATCCAAAATCATTGGTATTATAACTATTTATCATTGCAATTTTCAACTGCCTAGACGCAGAGGTTAACACCTTAACCTTCTTTGCATTATTACATAGCCATAGTCTTATTCTAGGGAGCATCATCAATACACTACAAAAACCTCTGGTCCTAGGTGGCGAGAGCATAGAGCAGGGCGTTACACAACCTATCTTCAAGTTGAAATGCTAATTCCTGTTCCTCACGCCCCAATCAAAAGTCTTACTTTTTTGAGTCAAGACAGTAAGCGACTTAGCTATCTTAGAAAAGTTCTAAACTACTCATTTGTGACGTACAAAAGTCCTAACCAAAACTCACACCAATTTTTTACAAAATTCATCAATCTCACATTACCACTCTCCTACTACAAGTCTCAAACTAATCCATCAATCTTATGGAATTTGTTAGTATACGTAACATGGCCAGCCCTAACCATGGCGTGCTTTCACAACTTAGTTTCTAATTTCTGTATCTCATTGCTAGAACAAAACTCTTTCCTTATAAACACCTTAAAGTCATCCCATGACATACCTACAACAATCTCTCGGCTTCGCGTGTGGATCTGAGAGTTCCCCCCGTTAACGCCTTGCCAACAAATGAACTAGCAGTGTACTTTACATTTTTATCATATTCCTTAAGGTTACAGCTAAGGACTCCTTATAAGAACAACCTACTTGGTTGTTATTTACCAACACGTTCTCAACGTTCTCCTGAGCATTCTCATTAATCACATTACCATTCTGATTTCTAACATTCCCTTGGTTACTAACTTGAGCCAACATGGCGGGTAAGAGGTTCTGCAATTGCTGGGCAATGATCGTTGAGAAGTCGGGTGCACCCCTATTGGCTCCCTCTACATTCCTATTGACTCCCTCTACACCCTCATTAGCTCCCAAACCCTGGTCATTTCCTTGACCATTCAATTCATCAACACGCTCATCATTACCTTCCCTAGGTCTTCTATCCCTTCCATCTCTACCAACCCGTTCACCCATTCCCCCTCCTAGTGATTCGGCAGTAGGCCGACAGCACTTCGGGTCATAACCCTTGGCGGCGTTATCCACACGAGGGAGAACATGGGCAACGTTTGGTAGTGCCGGGAAGACTCATATATATATTTATATTATATATTATATATTATATATTATATGTTATATATATATTATATATTATATATATATATATTTATATATATATATATATTTTATATATATATATATAATATACTATATATATATTATTATTAGAATAGTTATAAAGCTAATAGTATAATACATCATATAATTTCTACAAGCTCTAAAATTATAACCAAGGTCCATTAGGCCTTAAGCCATATGATGCCCAAACAAGCCGCGGTTCACTAAGCCGAATCCAAAATAAGCAATAAGCCAAATATTATAATACGATTATAAGCCGAATCATCATAAGTTAAATATAAGCCGAAGTTAAAATAAGCTATAAGCTTATATAAGCCCAATCAAAATAAGCCGAGACTCAATATGAGTTCGCGGAACCAAAATATAAATCGAAGGCCTATTAAGCGAAATAAATAAGTCGAACCCACTGAAGAATCCGAACAAATCCTAGTTACCCATAATGTCAAAAATCAAACCACCATGATAAGCTCGTATGAGAGCTTATTTGATAAGCCAAACCAAATGGGCTGGGCCCATTTCTCTTGTCGAACTAAAACCGAACCAAACAACCACTCGGTTGGGCCGAGCCCCATACGAAGACCAACCAAACAAATAAGATATAAACCTAGCTTTATAAGCAAAACTTTAAAGAATAACCCCTTAACAAGCTCTTTAACAAAATATTCGTAATTACACAATAACCCAAAATATTCAATCTTTGACGTTTGGTCATCGACCAACTCAATGTTGGAAACGTTTTCCGAAATAGAAATCCGGAAGTATAGGCTTGCTTTGATATAAGCAAATAGTAAACTTACGAGTATCAATGGGCGTCCTACTAAGAGCGTTGCAAGGCAAGCATGGTCAGCCATTGTATACCGATAAAGATCTCAACATGACGATTCCTACACTAATCAAAGATCCAATGAATACTCCTAAAGATATTCTATACTCAAATTAACAGCATACTCTGCTTACATGATTTAGAAATCATCATAAACACTTGAAACTATATGTTCTCTAACCGTATATATTTATATATATCTATATGTTATACTATATATATTAATTTATATATATATATATATGTATATATATATTATATTATTTTATATATTTATATAACAATATACGAAAACATAGTACAAAATCAATCATCCAAGCAACGTTCAATCCTAAACATGCACATCCAAAAATACATAACTCATTACATCACATTAAAATACATAATCAATCGTATCGCTACCCGCGATATTTTACTAAACTCTCAAGGCAACATGCAACCTATTTAAGGTAATAGGGCAACTACAAGCCAATCCTTCCCGTCCAATTGACTTGCGAAATAAGGCAAACATGGGAATCCAAAATCGAACCTATTCAGTTAAGGTCGCATACTATAAGCCACATGGACACAAAAATCAACCATCAAATCCAAGGCTATGCCACAACTTAAGGCATCATGGAAACATCATTCATATGTACCGAATACTAATGGCTACATAGATACCACCAATCATCCTAACAATCCAGTGCACGCAACTACAGGGCGGACATGGATAATCAAAAATCAATCAATTCCATGACTGCACTAAGGGCGCGACACGCTCATACGCAGAAATTAATCAACTCTTATGCTCGCAACTAAGGGCGACACATATATTCACAAATCAATCAACTCCATGCTCGCAAGCTTTACTTATATCGTAAAACACTCTGGCAAGTGTTTCTTATCAATCTTACATTCTTATCATTTTTAACGTGGTCACACTATTCAACCTTCCTTCCTCCCCCTAACATAGCTTTAGAAGAATAACCCCATCATTTCATAGTCTTTCTGAATTAAGATAGATTGATCATGTTATGAGTAATTAGGATAATAATACATGAAACTGCTCGGGTTATTAACTTTTGCCATGTTCAAGGGTTTTACTTATAATAGGACTTCACTTTTTGGTTATAGATTCGCTTTTTATTTTTTAAAACCGGGCATTCTTCTATAACCTTGGCTCTGATACAATTTGTCTACCACGTCAATGGTGTAAATGGAACATGGGGATGCGACTGATACCATTCATCCGCACAACGATACAAGATCCATACTCTTTATGAGTTACATTCATAAAAACAGAAGTTTAGAAAAACTTTACAAGTATTATAAAATTTGCATAATTCAAAACACGTCCATCTCTACCCAGTCCCTTTGGGTTACATCTTTATCCCACCCCTCTCTTCCAATTTCAATCACATACCTTTGATTTTGACACACCTAAAAATCATACTCGAAAACGTCAACAATAATGTTGGTGAGCTCGTAGGTTTGTACCCTTTTAAACACAAAGCTTATGTGCCATATGTTTCAACAGTGGACAATAGTGCTATATGACAGTAATATATGACTAAAACAATCCAAGACATAGATCCCACTAGTCATATCTCAACATCCTATAATAAATTCGGAGTCGCAACTCCAATCAAAAACACTAACGCACCTAATGGGTCATACAGTGAAGCAATATATTTGGGCGTACCACACAGAACCTTCGAGATGCCAAACACAGTACATGGCAGTACTTTACAAAACCTTGTATGTCAAACACAGTGCATACAAGTAACCACGAACCTGATGCCAAAAATAGTCATGCAAGTAAATCAACACATAATATTCACATAACAGTCATAAGCACATATCTTGTCCCAAAAACAAAACCACATTTCGCACAGATCAATTCAAAACATTTCAAAACACATTTGAGTATCATTTTCCCCCAACAGAAAAACAGTAAAAAGAGTGAGCTACGAGAATTCCTTAAGCAAGCTCTAGTACCAAACTTCTATACAAAAGCAAATGCAACGACGCACGGCACCCGACCTAGTCCAGTTAATGTCTTATTTTAAATCATTCATTTCCAAAATCAATATTCGTTTGATGCATAGAGGTTTAACGCGTTGATACAATGTACTCAAAATAGTTTTTAGTGGTGTGATGGTTGACGACTTATCTTCACAATCATATCAATCTCATTCTTCGATAATACATACTTATACTATTTAGCGTAAATAGATAAGTAATATAAAATATATTTATAATTATTAATTATAAATATATCTCGACAAATCCATTTGGTACACCTTAATCACTTTAAAATAATCATTCCTTGATTAAAAACGACACTTTTAATCACAACAAACACCTAAGGAAAGTTTTGAGAAAAATTATATTTTTTCGTCTTTTAATTAATTAATTAATTAAATTAAATAATAAAATAATATTTATTATTAAAAATCAAAAATCATGTTTTAAGTAAAATTTTTAAGTATAATTTTTTTACGAAATTTCGACATGACCCGTACGTGTTTACAATGTTTTTCCAAGGTTTCAAACCTTAATTTCCAAACACTTTTCACAATTCGACACTTTTCGACAAATTCCAAAATCTCAAACTTTAACGTTCACCAAAACGTTTTCCCTAAAATAACGATCAATATCACTTCGTAAATACATTTCGCTTTCAAAAAGTCCACCAAAACTCTCAAATTGACCAAATATCGCTTATTGGGCTCAAGGCAAACAGGGTTGCTTAGGACAATTTATAAGTCCAAAATACTATTTAAGTCCAAAACCAAGGTCCATTTACATATATAAGTATATACTTATATGTAGAAATAATTCGGACCACAATAAGCCCTCCCGTTAAGCCGCAGCTCAAATAGACTTATTGAGCCGTGAGTCCAAACTCCGAAATACGTATATTAAGCTTTAAAATAAGCTAATAAGCTATCACTTTTGGCTACTACCATAAGCCTTAAAAATAGTCCACAACATATGCCATAATAAAAAAATAATCAAAATCACTTTCCTAATAACTTTGGGAATTTACACGTGGCCTTTAAGCCCAAATTAGCTAAGAAATAGCTTAAAATAAGCCCGAATAAGCTATACAATCAACTTATCAAAAAAATAAGCATTCTAGCATCATATATTATTTAACCATCATGACTACAACATCAAAACTACAAAAACCCTTATTTTCTTTTTCACTATTCACGAACCAAACACACCCTTTTAATTCATTTCGCTTCCAAAAATTAATTTTCACAACGATCAACTTGTAAAACTAACATCTATGCATCAAAATAAACCCAAAAGGACAAACAGAATTTAAATTTAAAAATTTACAAGAAAATCTTTAAATTTGTAGATTTTGACACGAACCGGACAACCCAAACGTTGTTTAAATGAATAACCAAACACTAGAATCAACCCCAAATATTTATGTCTTCATGTTTTCTCGATCAAAATTCAAAAATTATGAGTGTGTGTGTTGTAGGTGTGCGGAACGAAACTTCAACTCATAGTGAAAGTGGGTGTTTTTATTTTTTGTAAATGGAATGGATTATGGTGGAAAATAATTCTAGTGGAATCTATATATGTGTAATCTCTTAAAAAAATGAGGCTAAATTTAGGCCTCCTTGTCTCCCTTTCTAACCATAACCGGCCATGGGATCCAAGGGAGTCCCAGACCTTTTTTTCGTGTCGAAATCACTTAAAAACTCATAAAACTTAACCGTAACATTTACCCCAAAGTTAAAAAGCATTTTTATTCACCTTAAAAATACTTTTCCATTAACTTAGAGTATTCACTTGCCATATTTACACTTTAAACCCTTCAAAATTCAATTTGAACATTTAACGGGATCGTGTCCAGATCGTTTTTAGGGAAATTTCTTAAAATTTCCGGGTACAAACCCACCCGAATACACTTAACCACCATCTAAACCTTTCAGAAAGGATTATTAACACAATAACTCAAATCAATCCATATCTTATAAAATCACCACCGTCAACACGGCACAAAATCTGAATAAACTGACAAAAGTCAAATAGTCAAAGGACTATTAATGAAATATTCAGAACACAAAAAGGGCAGATGTTACATATTAACATATAATTATTAGTTGTACCTAAATTGTGAACCCCATGTGTGTAATATAACATTTACAAAATGTTAAATAGTAGCAAATTCTTAGATGTCGATATATTAAACTAAAACTGATTTTTTTTTATTTATGTGTAAACATCGTGCGTATACAAGACTTATAACTATTAAGATTATAACTCTTTCGTTTTAAAGCTTATTAGTTACTTTTAACTCTTTTACGTATTTTGTACCAAAATATCATTTTTGTTACTTAAATTGTTATACTTCATATCTTACACTAGTAATAAGTCCTGTACATGTACGCGGCTTACACATGAAACAAATTTATTTTAAAATTTTATTTTAGTATACAAACATATAAAAATTTGCTCGTGTTTAAAATTTTAGTTTTTACGTAAAAAAGTTTATTATGTATTAATGTCGATTTATATTTTGTAAAAGATTTTTGGTGGATGAAAGCTTTAACTTTGTTTAAGTGATGTGCATGTCGAGGTTTATGTTGCTTAAATTTAACTACTGATGGCATGTTGTACACAATATGTAATAACACATGATAAATGCCGATGAAGTTAAAATATAAAGTTTTTTTAAAATGTTTTTTCATATATCCTTATATAAACTTTAAATAAGAATTACATTTGTTGTTATAAGTACACTCGCGTATATTTGTTTTCATATCACAGTAATTCATGCTTACATTTGATATTTATATTATTGTTAATAATAATTTAGTCGTATTTAATATTCAAACCCATGTATGATATCATGTTGTACACAATATGCGAGTTTAGAACACATGATGAACATTAATGAAGTTAAAGTAAAAAGTTTTTTTTAAATGTTTTTCCAGATATCCTTATATAAACTTTAAATAAGAATTACATTAGTCGTTGTTATAAGTACAAGTATAATCGTGTATATTTGTTTTCATATCACAGTAATTAGTGTTGCATTCGTCATTTATATTAATGTTACTAATAATTTAGCCGTATTTAATATTCAAACCCGTGTACGCATGTGATAAACTTATAAAATAGAATAAATGTGGAAAACTAGAAGGAGGGTTGAATAGTTTTATTAATAAATTTTTGTTTCAAAAATGTTTAGATTAAGTGTATGTGAAATTTCTTGATATTGAAGTATACAAATGTATACTTGAGAATGCAAGAATATAAACAATAATAAGTAAGAAATGCAATAAGTAAAAGTAAAGAGAGATAGAACCGTGACACAAGTATTTATAGTGGTTTGACTATAAAGACACCTTTCTTGTATGTCCATAAGCTCCTTATCAGGCGGAGAAGCCTCACAACGTCGCTTACACTTTTATCTAGTACAAAGCTAGATACCGAATTCTAGTTCGAGGTAGAACCAACCTTACGTCGCTTACACTTTATCTAGTACAAAGCTAGATACCAGGTTCTAAACAAAGGTAGAACCAACCTGAGTACTATCTAAACTTTACAAGGTTATGATGTTTATGTTACAATAAAATGAATGATGTACAAGAATCAACAGAATGATCTTGAAATGATGATGAAGGCTAGCAACAAGTATCTTGAGGCTTTTGGCGTCTTGTATGCAAAATGTAGTGATCGTGTCTTCTTCGAAGAGCTTTAGAGAATCACTAAGAAAGAAATGTAAACTATGAAAATGATCAGAGATCAAGTGTTAGTATGATGCTATGATAATGTAAGTAAGAATGTATAAGAATGGGTGAGGAAATGGTGAGAGTTTGCTTGCTATTTATTGGAAAAATTACCACTGTTCACCCAGATCCGGCGGCTCCATCCAAAAGGACTTATGTACAAAATCTTGAGTGTTAGTTAAAATGTATGTGGTGTAATGTATGATAAGTATGATGAGTTAGAAAACTATTAGCTTAAAACTTATGTATTTTAGTTTCTACTTAAAATGATTTTATGATTGTTATCGACAAAACATAAAAAGACCATAAAATATAACTAAACGTTTTTATGGCTTATATGTATTAACAATCTCTCTCTTTTTGTTGATGAAAAAAGATAAAGTTATTGTAAGTAAAAAAATCTATAAGTTTTAAATCTGAGTTTTTACTTTCTTCTCTCCCTTTTTGTCGAAACAAAAAGAGCGTTGAAGAAAAACTAACGACAATGCAATGCTCCCTCTTGACGATAGCTCCCCCTTAATGAGGGCGTCAAGTAATTGATTTTAAAGCTACAAAAATGGTTATTGCAATAATAATAAAGAATATAAATATGAGCTCCCCTAGCTTTGAGAGTATGAGTTGATCCAACAAGAGACCAATGTTAGTGAAAGAAAGTTGTACATGATATAAATACAATACATCAAAATGCATAACAGTGGTATAATATAAAGATGCATAAACATGATATGATAAAAAAAGGAATATGCAAAAGGCAAGGTATAGAACTTTATTCTTGTAATAAAAATAAACTAAATGAAGTGGCTTTTAACCACATACAAAAAGTAAAAATAAGAACAAGGATAGTTCTTTAAATATAATCCTAAAATTAAACTAGAAAGATAGAAAGAGAAAAATAAAAATAGTCATAATATGCTTGCATATTCCACACCAATGTTTAAGGGTAGTTTTAGTGGGTGATGGCGTTTAGGCGATCAAGAATGTGATTGAGAATGAAGTGCATCTCATCTCGCACTTTATAGGCGAGTGTTTGTGTGTGTTGGCAATGCTCACAAAGATGTTCATGGCGGATAGGTAGTGGTGGAGGACCATTGATCCACATGGACTGGTCGAGTGGTTAGAAAGTTTGTAGTAGAGGGAAGTGTGGTGTAAATGGTGGTAGATGTGGTTCAACATCCATGATGTTGGGTAGAGGTGGAGGTTGGCTTGCCAAGCGTTCAATGGACTCGAATGATGGTAGTGGAGGTAGATTGGTTGTTCTTTGGGATAGGTCCTTAAAGATGTCAAAGTATGGGTGATATGATGTAGGTGGTGTGGTGAAAATGAGCTTAAAGGGCTCTAAGTTGGTGGCTTGTGGTGGTGTTTGTTTGGATTGTTTAGTTGGTGCCGGTGGTGGTGTAGTGAGTGGTGGTGGTGTCACTTTATGAGTGGTAAGTGGCTCAATTGGAAAGGTGGCTTGTGGAGCAAAAGGTGTTCTAGGTGGTGACTTTAGAGGAGTAGATGGAGGAGCGACATTGTAGTCACTTGGTGGTAGAAGTTTCTAAGGGGAGACGATTCCTTTGATCAAGTTAAGTTGATCAAAAAACGAGGTCTTACACTTATTCGAGCCGTTGTTCTTGGGGTTTTGTTTAAAGAGGTTTCATTAGGATTTGTCATTTTGAGGATCAAATAGGGCTGAGATGTACACGATTTGAGGATGTTGATAGTGATGGAAATGGTTAGACATTAGAAGTAAAATATGAGTACACTATTTAGTATGTGTATAACTATGGTTTCGGCTTAGCACTCAAAATAGTTTCTCTAAAATTCATGTTGGTGTTGAAAATCTAGGCCATGTAACTTGATTTGTGTAACAATATACAAACTCTCATAGCAGCTTTAAGGGGTGTTACGGATCAATTATTAGAATTGGTTATCTCCTTATAACTTTTTGAAATAAGTTGTTTTGATAAGTAGCAAATTAGCAATGCTTACGTTAAAACTTAACTATATGTGGAAAAATGTATACAAACTTATTCCATATCAATGGAGGCAAAAGCTCGAAAGTTATATAATTGAAAGTTTTTTATTGTTTACAAAAAGAAGTTCCATTTGCTTGGTGAGTTGCTGAACTTGGGACCTGGAACTTTCGGTTACTAATGTAATATGGACCAAGTAATATGTAAAACTAAATTGTGATTATAATAGCAGTTATGTCCTTAAATGGTTTTGTGCTTGATTTTCTTATTAGAGTAACATTAAGTTATTTTATTAATGTCTATAAATAACATGAAAATGTTCCATTTGGTTGTAAAACTCTATGGAAGGAACCGTGGCTAAAATATTAATCGTTGGATACAAACCTTAGAATCTACTTTCAATTTGATAATGAAGAGTTGGGGACTGTGGAAATTGGTTGCAGAAACCATCAATTGTGTTGGTTTTTCAGTCAAAGGGGATTTACAATTTTCAATCAAATATTAGTTGAGTGTTTTTTATACATGATGAAAACCTAAAAACAATATAATTGATGAATAAATATAATACCTGTAAGAATTCACAAATGTAAATTTCATCTTTAGATGGAGTGAACTTTAAAAACTTAGAGTCCATATTGACACGGGTTTGTACACCTTGTAAACAAAACTTTCCACTAAAGAAAGTTCTAAGAAATTTCTACATTACATCACCAATCACCCTTTCTATATAGGCATAGGCGTTAGAGCTTCGACAACATAAAACAATAGTAAAGGTCTTCATATTACCTAATACACCAAGGTTTCCTTATATGGTATTTGATGTTACTTAGCATCTATCAGCCAAACATACAGTATACAAAAGATCCCTGCAAAAAATTGGATAACATGATATTAGATCATCTTGTGATTTCCTAAACCACATTATTTTAAGCGTATACCAATCTTCATCAGATGTGACTACTAAATAAGTACTGATATTAAATGTTTGTAAAAGAAGACACATAAAATACTTTAGCTAAAAGATAAGTAGATAAGAAATAAAGTTAAGCAATCCCAAATGACCCCATATCGCTTGTAGGTTCATACTCTTGTAGGTTGATATGTAGTACATTGAAAGAATAAGTAATTCCAAACACTCCCTTTTTTACTTGTAGGCTGTTGTGAAGATAAAGTATATGAATGAGGGAATAAGTTCCTTGTGTTTCTTAGATTTCCGCATACATGTGGGCTTATGGGTACGTTAGAGTATAGAAAATAAGTAATCCTAACCACTCAGTTATTACTTGTTGGTTGATGTATAGACCAAGTATAGAAATTAAGGAATGAGTTCATTATCTTTCTCAATTAAGTGAATTCTTATAGGATGATGCACATAAGCCGTATAGTATATAGATGTATCATTAAGCAATTTAGAGCCTAGTGTTTTATAATTCGGAAATCTTCTACATAAAACTATATGGGCTTAAATTTGGGGAATATGTTTTGTTTAAAAATCACATATAGCATAGTACCTAAACTTTGTGTTGGTTGAAGGACCTTGAGAAGAAACTCTGGAAACTAGAAGGGGGGGTGAATAGTTTACCGGTTTGTTTTACGTTTTAAAAGTTTGCTTTTAAAATACTTAGATTCGAGTTGTATGTTCAATCAATCAACAATATGAATCAACAATGTAATTATCTAAACTAATACTAAATAACAATGACAACAATATAAAGAGATAAGGAAAGGAACACGTAAACCAAGACACCAAGATTTATAGTGGTTCGGCTACAAAGCTCATCTTCGTCCTACTCCACTCCCCGAGTATCCTACTCGAGATTTCACTATGTCAACAAGCTCCCTTTAGGCGGAAAAAACCATTTACACGTCGCTTACGTTGTTTTCGACACTAAGCTAAATGTCGAGTCCTAATCTTAGCTAGAACCAATCTACCACTTCACAAGTACTACACAATCACAAGATTTATAATATCAGATTTACACACAATCTGAATCTCACAATTACACAAGATAATTACAATAGAGATTTTATACTTAGAAGAAGAGAGGAGAGATCACTAAATAACAATTCGTTTCTTGGCGAATACGAATATTGCTTTTAGACTATTCTTACTATATATTTGATATTTTATTATATTGTATATATTTTAAGGTGTAGTCTGAGCGGATCATTAGTGATCAAGAGATTTAGTGAGAGACAGAAAGTTTTTAGAGAGAGAAAGAAGACTGTAAAAGTATGTGCAAAGAGGTGTGTTTTTCTGCTAGAAGTAGTGCAATATTTATAGACAGGATTTTCCACGACTAGCTGGCGGCGGTCCCAGATATATCTGGCGGCCGCTAGACCTATAAGGGGACCGCCACTAGACTTCGCTCCAGTTTTTGTCTTTTTGTGGAGAAAGGTTGTATCTGGTATGGAAGCTTCTATTTTGGGGTGAAATTTAAATTTCAAATTTATGTTTTAAATAAAACTTTTCTTTTAATTAAAAAATATTTTGTATATTTATTTTTGTAAAAATACTTTTGAAAAAATGTGATGGTAAAAAAATATATTTTCTTGATCAATAATTATGCTTAATAATTTGTTTGTACATACCTTAAATGATCACTAATCTGAGAAATAGAATTTTACGATTAATAATTTGTAAACATTTATTTTTATCGTAAACGTTTTTACATTTTGTTATTATAAAAACATTGAGAGGTCAAAAAATATAAATAATGTTTTTAGACATTATTTGTATTAACAATCTCCCCCTTTTTGATGATGACAAAATATAACAAGACAATATAACAATTCATGCAAGTTAAATCATAAAGTAGTTTCATTCATTACTTAAGAAACTCATACAAGAAGCATTGATTTCAATCAAAACTAAATAAGAGTTAAGATAAATTTATACTATGATGGTATGAATTATTACAAGATAAAGTAGATAAGCACAAAGTAAAGACATATTAAGGCATAGAGTTAGACTAGTGGATTCTTGAAATCTAGAAGATGCCACAAGCAAAAGATGGGTTGTTTATTATTTATGGAAATTAAGCATTTGAGAGTGCTCAATTATGGTGAGGAGGTTGTTATTGAGGAGGAAAATTGAGTGGAAGGACCAATGATGAGAGATTTGATACGATTAAGGTCATCTTTCAATGTATCAAATAGATTTTAGGTTTCCAAGCAACAATGACAAAACTACGAATGAAAGTTTACTTGATCTAAAGAAGGTGGAGGGATACATGGTGAGGTAGGAGGTGAAGGATTAGTGTCTTTAATTGCTTGTTGGAGGTTAATGTCAAGCATATTTGATAAGTAATGAAGTTTATTGAGGTTTTGAGTTGAGTTTTATGGAGGTGAAGAAGATGAAAAAGAGTTAGTAGAGATGGGAGAGGTAGGTGAAGGCCCTTTTGGTGAAAGAGAAGATGGTGAGAGAGGAAGGTTACGACTTTGCCTCCAAGGTTCTAGAATGGCTTTTTGGTGTTTTCGTGAGTAATTACGAGAGGATTTCTTCGAGGATGAAATGAGGATTATGAAGAGAAATGAGAAATTTGGAAGAGAAGATTTGAATATGTGTAAGGAGGATGAATAAGATGATGTTGTTAAATAGGTGAATTTTTTTGCAAAGCATGGTGTTTGGAGAGGGAAACATCTAAAAGGTGTTTGGTTTGTTTAGGAAATGTACAGCTGTGGCTAGAGTAGATAGGGACATGGATGCTAAAAAAGAGGAGACAAGAAGAATTTCGTGACTTCCTCTGTTGGCGGTCTCATAAACATGTGGCAGTCCCATATATATTTGGGGCCGCCGTATGTTTTTTAGGAGCCGTTTTCTAGAGAGTTACGAAATTCTCCATATGTTGCTTGTTTTTAGAATTACTCAAAAATAAGAAGATTGTGATGAAGATTGTGGCATTTCCCATCTTTTCAAGAATCATATAAGCTAGCTAAAAAGAAAAAAAACATGCAATGGATCCATGTAGAAGCATATAAATGACATAAAAGTCTATGAAATGTCATATAGCAAGCATTAATAATGATTAAGAGAAGTTATACACGAACTAGAATAATCGAGATGAAAGTCAAAGTAATATTACACAGCAATAATAATAATAGTACGTATGTCTAGCATATTAAGGTGGACAAAGAGAAGGAGAAAGATTAGTAAGATGTAGAAATATCTCAAACATATGTCGAGGTATCCGAATCATCACTTGTGAATTCTTCAGAAGATATGGAGATGTCTGCTTAAAGATGATTAGGATAAACCCAAGGTTTCATGGATGGCCAATATAATATATATTTTGATTTTTGTAGATGAGGATTAATTTTAATGAGGTGATCATATAGACGATTTAGAATCATTCCATATGGCATTGGAGAGTTTGATTGATTTTTAATATTTTCAACTCGTTTGATTAGAAAATAAGCAAAGTTAAAGGGAGTACTTGTTAGAATGCAATACATCATGTGACAGGATGATGCAGGAAGAAAATTAGAGTTATTTTAAATGCCAAAGGCATTTTCTTGAATGATTTCATTCCAAGATCTCATGTCATGACGAAGCTCTTCTTTGAGTGTGAAAATGTAAATGTTCTTTTTAATGCCTAGAATTTTAAAAGGATATTTTGATTATTATCACTGGTAATTTCAATTGAAGAATATAATTCCAGCAGAAATCTTAGGTAAATCCCTTTGTGGAGTTCATATATTTTTAGTAGTTTGATAATTTGAAACATGATTTGAATATTATCATATTTAGTAGATTCAGGAGATACTAGACGACCTTCATGAATTGTTCTACATTCTAGGTTTTGAATGAAGGGTTTTAAGTTATTAGGAAGATAGTTTTCATTTAAGATTGTTGGAGTGTATGATTTGGTGGACCGTAGTTCTTCTTCCAATGTCATTTCACCTAATTAAGAGAGTGACAATTTTAGTAAAGTTCCCTCAATGAAAGAGATATCTAGTGTGTGCCTAATATGACAAATGTAGTGTAACGATTAACTCGACCTAAAAATCTAAAGAGTTAACCCAAACGCTCCTTAATTTGATTTTACTCATCCAAACATGTCAAAAAATACATATGAATTATGTATCTCAACCTTTGTTCATGAGATCATTTTGCATGTGTTTAAAAACGTTTTTAAGTTGTATTAACAATGCATAACAACCATTTTATTATGTTCCTAACGTGAGTGATTTGAAAACAAAATTGAGGTTTGGTTCGAAATCAATTTTTTGACAAACTCACTAGTGTATGTAAATCATATGTCTAAGGGAAGCATATTAGTTATACATTATATCCTAGTAGTCCTAATTGTACAAAATTGAAAGAAAAATAGAAAATCCCCAATTTCAGTTTGTGTTCATCATGAATTCTAGACTCAAATTAAAAGAAATAGATGAAATGACTTACAATTGATGATTTTTGTGATGTTAGGAATGATTATTAGTGTTGATTTGATCTTTAATTAGTGTTTTGGTGATTGATTTTGAGTCATGGTGGTTTTTGTTTTGTATTTGTCGCACCTACAGGAAGAAGGGGTATGTTTGGTTTTGAGTTTTGAAATTTTTTTACTAAGTGTAAAATTTTGATGTCTGCTGGTGGCAGACCCATATCGATCAGGGGCCGCCTGAAAATGGTTTGGGGTCGCCTGAGATATGGGGGCCGCCCGTATTATAGATTTTTTTTGACTTTTAAATTTTGACACGAATTTACTAGGAAGAGTGACTAATTAATTTGCATTTCGCGAATTAAAAATATTAACAAGATTTGGATGAAGTTGTTAAATTGTCACGATACGAAATGGAACGCGGACTAGAATCGAGACTAGAAGAAAGAGAAGCAGACTAACACAATTTATGAAATGTGTTCCATCATTCCTAAACCAAGACGAAGATGATTAAACGATTTACATTTAAGGGGTTTCATAAGAATGTCAGCGATGTTGTCGACAGACGGCAATTTTTTGATAGAGATATATCCTTTCTGGACATTCTCACAAAGAAAGTGTTGTCAAATTTCAATATGTTTGGTTTGAGAGTGTTGCACCAAGGTCAATCGTGCCTTTATTGTCACACATGATTTGGACGTCGTCGAGTCGAACGTCGTAGTCGATAAGAGCTTGTTTCATCTATAGTGCTTATTGACATGCCAGTGGCTTCGGTAGTGGATATAGCAAGAGCGGTTTGTTTCTTAGAAAACTAAGATGTGAAACAACATCCCACGAACGTATAAATACCGCTAGTGCTCTTTCGGTCTACATAATCTCCCACATGATTAGAGTCAGCATATACTACTGTTTCTATGCCGGTCCCCTTAGGATACCATAATATTAAGTGTGTAGTGCCTTTAATGTATCGCATGATACGCTTAACCGCTTCAAGGTAAGAGGTTTTGGGAGCCTCTTGGAAGCAGGCACAAAGGCATACACTAAACATGATTTCGGGCCTACTTGTTGTTAGGTATAATAAACTACCTATCATGCCTCGATACTTGGTACTATCTACCGACTCACACTCTTCTACTTTTGTGAGTTTAGTATCAGAGGACATGGGGGTTTTCATTAGTTTAGAATCTTCTAAGCCAAATTTCCTAAGTATTTCTTTAATATATTTAGATTAATTAAAGAAAATACAATCTGCCATTTGTTTTATTTGTAATCCAAGGAAGATGTTGAGTTCACACCACCATGTGATCTCGAAAAAGCTCTTCATGACATGTTCTGTGGCAAATTCGATCTCTTATGTCTTGCACAAGTCGAGCCGAATAATAATGTTTCTGCGACATTTATTTGAACAAATGTTGAGGGTTTGAAACTTTTCTTCTTGGTAATAAGTGGGTTATCTTTTGTCTTTTTTTTTTTTTTTCTTTACCTTTCCTCATTTTTGTATTCATGTTTAATAAGTAAAAGCTTTTTATCTATCTTACCAAAGCTTTAGGTGATTGTTTTAGACTGTATAAGCACTTCTTAATTTTATTAAACGGATTCGGTTTCAATGTCTATGAGAATCCTGGAGGTTGTGCTACGTATACCTCCTCATTGATAAAACCGTTCAGGAATGCACTTTTTACATCCATTTGGAATAGCTTAAAATCTAAAGCATAAGCATAAGCTAATAGTATCCTAATTGACTCAAGTCTAACAACTAGGGCATAAGTTTTATCATAATCGATGCCCTCTTGTTGATTATAGCCTTGAGCAACTAACCTAGCCTTATTTCGAGAAACAATACCGTTCTTGTCTAACTTGTTTCTAAACACCCACTTAGTTTATATGATTGTCATATTCTTAGGTTGTGGAACTAACTCCTAAACGTCGTTAGCAATGAATTGATTTAATTCTTCTTGCATGGTGACTATCCAACTACCATCCGTTAAGGCTTCATTCACATTCTTAGGTTTTATAGTTGATATAAAACAAAAGACGTTACTTTGGTTTTGGGCTTGTGACTTAAGGGTTCTTTGGTTAAGGTTTCATATGACATTTTCTAATGGATGGTTCCTAGAGTCCTTAATATTGACCATTTCGTCAATCTCTAAAGTTTCATCCTCAATGTCATTTTCTAAGTTTTTCTTTTTGGTAACCTTAATTAATTCTTCTTCATCTAAGTCATCATCCACCAAGGGTGATATCTTAGAGGGTAGAGGAGTTTCATTAAATGTCATGTTGAGTGATCCTTCGACTTTCCTAGTATGTTTATTAAGGATGATGTAGGCTTTACTATTTTGGAAGTAACCTAAAAAGCTACCTTCGTATGACTTTAGGTCAGACTTGGTAAGGTAGTTTTTAGTGTTTAAAATGAAGCACTTGATTCCAAACACTCTAAAATAATCAAGAGTAGATTTCCTACCTCTCAGGAGTTCATAAGGCGTTTTTCCTAGAATGACTCTAATTAGGATTCGATTGAGAATGTATGTTGAATTATCTACGACGTTACACCAAAACTTTTGTGGTAACGATTGGTCATTCAACATAGTTGTACTCATTTCTTAAAGTGTCCTATTTTTCCTTTCAACCACGCCATTTGATTGAGGAGTGCGTAGAGCCGAGAAGTTATGTGTAATTTCATTGGCATTACAAAACTCTCCAAATTGCACCTCATTATCAAATTCTCTACCGTGGTCGGTTCTTATTGACACTATTGTACATCCTAATTGGTTTTGAATTTTCTTACTAAATATTTTCTTTCTTCCTAATACCTCTACCTATGACCTTACCATCCTTAGTGATTTCACTATCATATTTAAAGAAAATTACTCTAAACTTATTATTACATATTTGTCCTATACTTAGCAAGTTGAATCTTAAGTTATCTACATGTTCTACATTATCTATTTTGAGAGAGTCATTCGAATCGTACCTTTGCCAATGATGTTACCGCGAAGATTGCTACCAAAAATAACATTACCTCTGTTGTATGCCTTGTAGCTTGAGAAGAGCTTTCGGTTACCCGTCATGTGTTTAGAGCATCCGATATCCTTTATCCACTCATCGGGTTCCAAGTCGAATCCAAGGCATATCTATTTATATAGGAAAATAACTTAAACATTTGGTCCCCAATATCTCATGGGTCCAAAGTTGTTAGCCCTAAACATCACTTGCATTTGATGCAATTGGTTGGGATGTGGAAATGGAAGACACATTTCCCATGGCATGTAACTTTGACGTTGGAAATTGTTCTAAGTTACGGGAAAGCCATGAGGTTGATTTTGTTAACCAAAGTTCCTTTTTGGTTGCGGTGTCTTAGGAAGAGGATAATTATTGTTGACTCTTCTAGGTGGTGGAGTTTTTTTTATCTAAGATTAGGTTTTGGAAATCCAACTCCGGGTTTTGACAATGGCTTATAAAATTGTTTAACTTCAATATCACTAGTAACAGGAACTTTGACGTTGTTTATTATTATGTGTTTTGGTCTAGGACCCAAAATAGATTTTTGAAAAGACACACTTTTCTCAGATCCAGGTGTAATGACTGGCGGTCCTGTAATTTCTTTAGGGGCCGCTTGTACAATATAGGGGCCGCCCATGTTTATGGGACCTCCATTAGAAGACGCCTTTTTCTGGGCTTTAACAAAACTTATTTCCTTAGTTCCACTAGATGATGCTTCATATGAATTAAACCTTAAACCTAATTTTTATCCGGAGGGTTTTTGATCACTTAACATTTCATTTAGACAATGTGTACTCTTTTCAAATTTAGTTAATCTAATGGCTTCCTCTTTGAGTTTTTCATTCTCAATTTTAAGCATATGACACTTTACACATTCGAGATTAACTCCCTTGTTTTTCTCGAGTGTAAACACTTTTTCTTTTAGAATACTAAGTTCTTTTTCTAAACTATTTCTAGTGGCTTTAATATTTTGTTTTTAGTGATTATCTTTAAACTTATTTTGTACAGTTTATCATATTCATTATCTAAAACTAAATCATCTATTGATGAGTTTTTATCACTAAAGTAAGAGGATTCGAAACATACCTCACTTGATGCTTGAGCTACGAGACACGTTTCGTCTTTGACCTTCTCATCATCTTCTTCACCGCTATCACTCCAAGAACCTCCGACAAAAGCTCTTTGGTTCTTGTCTTTCGGTGGTTTTGGACATTCTCTAATAAGATGATTTGGATCGCCGCATCTAAAGCATTTTCTATCACCTTTACCGTTCTTGTCATCACGGCTTCTTTGGAATGTCTTTTTGTCGTTCCGAGGTTGTCTCACGAATCTACCTCTTCTCTTAAAGAACTTCTTGAAGTCTCTAACCGCCATGGCGTATTCTTCATCTTCACTTCTGGAAGTCGAACACTCCTCATCACTAGATTCTTTCTTAGCCTTTAAAGCAAGAGATTTTCTTTCTCCCTTAGCTTTGACTATTTTAGAATCTTTCTTGATGATCATCTCATGAACTTTGAGATTCCCGATGAGTTCATCAAGTGACAGTGATGTTAAGTCTTTCGACTCTTCAATCGCCGTGACCTTTGCTCTCCATTTAGGATGTAGAGCCCTAAGAAACTTCCTAACATAATTCTTGCTAGAATAACCTTCATCAAGAGCTTTTAAACTAGTAATGATAGTATTAAATCTAGCAAAAGCACTATCTATAGATTCGTCTTCAGAAATGACGAATTGTTCATATTGTTGTACCAAAAGGTCGATCTTGTTATCTTTGACTTGGTTATTACTTGTGGTGATTAACAAAGTTTTCAAATTTCTTTTGCCGTATTACACATAAAAATTCTTTCATATTCTTTTCTTGGCAAAGCATTGTAAATGACCATTTTAGCTTCGTTATTTTTCGCAAGCTTCTTTTTAAGATTGTCACTTTGTTCTTTTTAAGATCGTCACTTTATTTTTCAAAAGGGATAACCTCATCTAATTTGGTTTCCGGATTTTGTTGAATGGGTTAAAAATCACCATTAGTAATAACATGCCAGAGATCAAGATCTTTTGATTTAACATATGTCTCGAATCTATTTTTCCAATAAATAAAACTGTCACTTTCAAAAAGTGGTGGTCTTTGCATGGATTGCCCTTCTAGATATTTGTCGGAATCCATAGATCGATCCAAGCTTTAAAATACAATATATTTTAAAAATCTTGAGTGACCTTGGCTTCTGATACCAATTGTGAAAACTAGAAGAGGGGGAGGGTTGAATTGTTACAGGTGTCAGTTTAATTTTAAAATTTGCTTTCAAAATACTTAGATTCGAGTAGTATGTTCAACCAATCAACAAATTAAGTATCTAGACTAATAGTAAATAACAAGTACAACAATATAAAGAAAATAGAGAAGGAACAATCAAACCAAGACACCAAGATTTATAGTGGTTCGGCTACGAAGCTCTTCTTTGCCCTACTCCACTTCCCGAGTATCCTACTCAAGATTTCACTATGTCAACAAGCTCCCTTCAGGCGGAGAAAACCGTTTACACGTCGCTTACATTGTTTTACGACACTAAGCTAATTTCGAGTCCTAATCTTAGCTAGAACCAATCTACACTCACAAGATCTACACTATCGGATATACACACAATCCGAATCACACAATTACACAAGATAAATTAACAATTGTGATTTGATAATTAAAAGGATAAGAGGAGAGATCAATAAATAACAATTCGTTTCCTGGCTCGAAATAAACGAATGTTCTTCTCTTGCACTTGATAGAGAGGAGAGATGAGAATAAGAGATTAGATCACTTGAAACAAGATCAAAACATGTTAATGATCAAGAGATTTAGAGAGAGAAAGGGTTTTAGATAGAGAAACTTATCTAGAAAATTCGTGCAAAGAGGTATATTTTTCTGCTAGAATGGAGCAGTATTTATAGGCAGGAAAATCCAACGATCACTATAAGCGGTCCCGACAGTCCCAGATATATCTGGGGGCCGCCAGACCTATAATGTCACACCCCGCCAAGGCAGAAACGCGAGGCATAAACAAGAATGGATATCATCACAACACATGGTGTCTATATAGAGAATACTAAAATGAAAACTTAAGTAAAGGCAAAGACACAAAGTGTCATAACAATACCCAAACCTAAGGTGTTGTTATAAATGAGGAAAGAGGTTTTGTCAATAAATGACATGCAAATCATAATCCAAACCAATTCATGCAACGCATTTATCAAACAGAAAGCATAAGAAACTACAAAGCATCTACGTCTCTTCTAGCCACTTCGCTCTATCTTAGCACCATTAAGCTCACCTAAAAATGATGCTTAAAATGTCAACATAAAGTTGAGCGAGAATCATAGGTTTACGACATACAACAATATCCCAAAATAAACTTTCAATTAGCTGCTGCAATTACCAAAACAATTCATGACACCAATTAACCACAACGGGACGGAACGTGCCCACGATCCACAATCATATCAACTACATATGTGCGCTACATGGCCTCATATTAGCTCATGCAGTCTTACCACCATCACAACTCGTTTTGCATATTGGGATCCACAATACCAAACATATCATACACTAGGTAGGCACACCCATTCGATCCCATATCACAACACTAAGTAGGCGTACTCATCCGATCCAATACACATAACTTACAACAAGCTTAAAAAACATTTAACATGACAACAAGCATCATTCTCACCCAAAATAAACAAGTATAAAAAAGGGCTATGAAACTCACCTTTGCCTTAGCTTTCCAAACGATTTCAACAAAAAGCTTCACAAACAATAGCACGATCTAAACAACAAATAATCGTGTTACACATACTAGCCAAAAGTTAATGACATTTAAACAATCATTATGATGGATGTCTAAGGTGTCTATTAACCCATGGGTCACCCGACACCAATACCCATACTTTAACCACTTCATTAACAAGTTTCCTAGTTAGTCACTATTGTTAAAAACTGCAGAATTTTAACGTGACTTAATGTACTCAAAAACCTTACTAACTGAGCTCTATAATTCATAACAAAAATCACCTTGTTTAATTTTAGAGTATATTAACTCATCATGATTCCTAAGAGCCATTTACATGCCACAAGTACTCCTAAGGAAAATAAAATTCAAACAGTCCAATTCGGTCTGTTTGCCACACAAAAAAAGTTTGGACCTAAAAACCATACTTAGACTCCAAATTAGAAGCTATCCTTTGGAGGGTCCTAATATACACATAGAACTAAACTCTTGTACCAAGGGCTAAGCTAAATTCAAATTTTAAGTGGGGGTTTTATACCTTCGCTAATCTACCTAAATCTGACCCGTATTAACGGCTTGTCAACTTTTCTATGCAACCAACGTTTGAATGTATTTCCAGAAACTTAAAAACTTTCGAGGCTAGATGTTCTGGAAACTAGACTCTCTGAGCTACGTTATAGACACTGTGAAACTTACAAAAGCTATTACCATCATTGAGATAACAGCCGAACAACACAACCCTAAATTCTGCCCCTAACTAAACAGTTTAACCACGATCTAAACCCTAACGAATACACCATATGATCTTAATTAAACCCATCATTATAACATGTTTATTATATCATTAATTACAGATGTTATGAAACTCCTATTATCCATCATAATAATTATTACATGTTTTTAATGATAATTAACTCAAAGGATTATAATTTATACCTTAAATCTTCGAATCTTGAACACAAAAATCACCAAACTTGAAAAAAAATATTTTTCTTCTTCCTCCTTTGATAAAATTCGGCTGGGACAATTAAAAACAAGGGGGAGAAGGGTTTTTTGGTATTTATAGGGTTTGCAAAAATGTTTAGGATAGATATTTTTTACCAATTTTAATTAGAGTGAAGATTTGCTTTTTTTTTCCTCCTTTCTTTTTGGCCGATTTCCCCTTTATATTATATATATATATATATATATATATATATATTATATATATATATATTAAATTTATTAATCACTTAATTATTTGCATTACCTTAAGTTTTTATAAAAACCTAAGCTTATTTGAGTATACTTTTTTGCGTAAACGCAATTTACTAGACTTTTAAAAATAAATAACTTTTTTATTTTTATTTTAAACATAACTTTCAAAAATAGAAATCTCATTTCATTCTGATTCTAATACTAACACCTATTATACCTAACATTACTAACACATAAGTACGTATACGTATAATAACTTACACGATAATCACTAAAAACGCTTAAATCACAAATCATTCCTTGTCACCAAAAGTGGAACGAAATGATTTCAAACCAATCTCACCACATTCCAATTCATTGAGATGATCACACTCAAGATTGTCTACCAAATTTCTAATAATATACATATCGCATATAAAACATATAATCACATAACCATTCATTGCAACAGATACTATGGTCAACACTAATAGTTTTTGGGACTAACATGTCAAGGTCATGGTTGTCACGTATCCCCTTCCTTTAGGTAATCTCATCACCGAGATTTAACCAAAGGTTCAACTCTTATCATTACCCAAAACAATAATCGAGGATACTTATCTTCAGTAGTCTTCCCATACCTATTTAACTCAAGTTACACTTTGTATTCAATAACTTTCATAGTAGATTCTTAGTGCTATCTACCTTTGCCTGCCAAAATTGTAACGCATAGTAGCATAAACCGGTCCAAACGAAAAGAAACATCAACTACCTTGAACCTAGGCCTGTCATCGTAGGGAGACTCGTCAAAAACCTTAAGTTGCGTAACAACGTTATTTACAACCCGGTCTCGCAACTCATCAAACAAGAACTGTCTTGAAACCAAGTTATAAGTTGTTACAAGGCCCAATGTTTTTGAAGAATCGGCTTGACTTCGAGTTTATTCATAAATACTTTAACCAAAATCACACAAACAATCTAAGGGTATACTAAGGTCTATAGAACCCTTAATACCCAACTTTAACTAAAAACTCCCAATGATCCCTTGCTCAACGAACAAGTGTGGATACTCAGTTTACCTGACAGTTCCTAGACCTTGCTTCGAAGCCCAAATGGGACCTTATATTACCACATTCTATGCATTTTACCTATTAAACTTCTTCGGTCGCTATTCTCAACATCATTCATCAACAAAGAAGAGTTTTGTCAACCTTGATTCATCTAATGATAATGTAGACAGCATCCGACAAACATACTTAGGTTTGACACATGAAACGTGTCATGTACTCCACTCAATTCCTCAAGCATCTCAACTATCGCTGCAAGGCCACTCATCTTCAGAATTCTCAATGGCCCTACATTCCTTGGTGCATTAATTACCATTTTTCCCAAAGCGAATTGTACCTTTTCAGGTGACAATATTAGCATAACCGATTCTACCTCAAACTTACGGTTTGCGCCTATTATCAGCACAGCTCTTTTGACGGTCTCTCGCCGCTTTGAGTTTCTCTTTTATCAACACCACTTTATCAGTCGTCTCTTGAACCAATTCAGGTCCAATCAAACTACTTTCCCCAATCTCAACCCATAAACTGGCTACCTACACTTCCTTCCATACAAAGCTTCAAACGGAGCACTCCAAATGCTCGAATGATAACCACAACAAAAATCAATAACACATGCCCTCATTATATCTTCCTAAAGTCTGAATCATATGTTCACTTTGTCCATCCTCTTGAGGATGCTAAGCAGTACTGAAATCCAATCGTGTCTCTAACACTTTCTACAGCGTCTGCCAAAACCACAAGGTAAATCATCCATCTTAATCTGAGTTAATCGTCACTAGAATTTCATTCATTGCTATTATCTCATCAATATAAATCCTTGCCAACTTCACATCTTGAAATTTTCTTGTAGTGCTAGAAAAATAAGCTAACTTGGTTAGTCAATTCGACCATCACCCAAATCACTTTCATACTTACTTACTTTGACCTTGGAAATTTAGTGATAAAATTCATGGTGGTTCTATCTCATTTTTACTCAAGTATCACAGGCTATTGCAGTAAGCCAAAAGTCTTCAACATCACAGCTTTCACCTCTTAAACAAATCCAACAATTGCTAACATAGGTAACTATATATTTTCTACACGTGGCTACCAATACATGTCTCCAAGGTTATAGTACGTCTTATCCGCTCTCGGAATGTACCAGTAACCTTGATGGCATGTGCCTCATCCCTTACTACCGTCTCTCATCATTACCTACTACAAAACTTATATACGATCCATAAAATACAAACTCTCATCTCCTTTTCTTTCCATCTGTTGATCTAAACCATGTAGTATTTCTGCGAGTACGTTCTCTTGCTTGAACGCCTCACTTTGGGCTGTCAGTATCATTCCTCTTACTCCATACTGAATAGTCATAGCCATCGCTCGAACACGTCTAGGTTTCACTCGTTCCTTCCTACTTAACGCCTCAATCACCACACCCCCCCCCCCCCCCCACCCCCCCATTTGCCTACCTAAGCGAATTTCGTACTCATACTCACTATACAATTTAATCCATAAGGTACTAACCATCATCTCCCTCTTTTCCATTTGTTGGTCCAGGTCACGCAGCATTTCTGCTGGCGCGTTCTCTACCTTGGACGTCTCACTTGAAGTAGCCAATATCTTGTCCTTAACACTTGACTGGATAGTCATGGACATTGCTCTTACTCGTCTTAGTTTCACTCTCCCTTTCTACTCAACCGGATAACCAACTACATTCGATTTATCGAATTGGTCACACAAATCATTCTTCAAAGTCTGGAAAGCCTCTTTTCGTTCTGCGCCCCACTCATACTTCTGATCCCTCTCAGTTAGGGAAGTAATGGGTTTAACAATCTTAGAAAAGTTTGCGATGAAACGTAGGTAGGTAACCTGCCAATCCTAAGAATAATCATATCTCGGATGGTGTCGTAGGTACTTCCCAATTCTTCACTGCTTCACTCTTAGTAAACTTAGCATACAACTTCTCCTTCCTTAGTAATTCCAACACTAACTTCAAATGGACTCCATGCTTCTCTTTTTAACAAACGACACTGGTGCATCCCCACGGAAAATGACTAGGTCGTATGAAACCCTTGTCTTGCAACTCTCGAAGTTGTTCAGACAATTCTTGCATTTCTAAGGGTGCTAGACGATATGGAGACTTCGCAACTGACGTCGCTCCATGAACCAAATCTATGCGGAACTCAACCTGTCGTTGTGGTGGTCATCGACAAATCTTTCGGAAACACATCAATAAATCTCGTACGACAGAAATATCACTCAATTTTGGTTCATCTACCTTTGTGTTCATTAAGGTTTTCACGACTCCTTGAGTATGTTCACCATGAACCTGAAGTATCTCATCACCTTCCAACGGTATCCTAACCACCTTCTCATGACATACTATCACCAGCTTCCTCTTGGACAACTAGTCTATTCCCATAATCACATCAAAGCTTCTACGACTCACGGTATCAACGAACTCCAAGGGTTACGAACAATCGAATAGGATAACAAACGAATATCGAGTCAAAGGCTAGAATGCATATAGTAGATTCCACATTATGTAAAGTAGACGTTGGTCAAATGACCATAAGGAATCCTTTGAAGAAAGGATACGCATATGTACCGAGTGAACACGCAAACGAAAGAAAATCAACAGACGTACCACGACAAATGAAAACAATAAAAAAATATCAATACGGGAAAGACGGATAAATTTATATAACCATTTATCGACTTTATCGAAAGACCAAATTAAATAATGTTTTTATAAAAATCAATTTAAATTAAGAAAGTCACTTTAAGTAAAAAAAAATCATTTTAAATAATAATAAAATTGTCTTAAATGTAATCTTTGAAAAATTCATTCTGGTTGTCATAAAAATCTAAAGATGGTTATCTAATGGTGTATTGTACCTTACCACTATGAATCACTTTAAACCAACTTTTTATAATAAAATAAAATTTATTAAACCACTTAAAATTTTTCATATCCTATTTGTATAGACCATTTAAACATATTATTTTTACAAAGATAATTTTAAACACAGTTTTTTCTCAAACGCTAACACAAGACTTCCAAAGAGTTTTTATAATTAGACATCAATTATGAAATATGTTACTCAAACAAATGACACCATAATACTAACAGGGATCATAAAACACCGTACAGACTCTACTTAATTTTTTGTTTGAAAACGAAAGAAAATACCAGGAACCATATACTCAAAATAAAATCAAACGAACTCGTACAAGAAAACTCATGCAAGACGTTACATACCCAAAAGAAAACGTAAGGTCTTATCCAAAATAACGATCAACAGAGCAAACCTAAAAGCATCGATACTAACACGTCGCCAACGGGTTACGAAAACCAAGGGATATACAAATAAGGGAGTAATGATCCACACTAATATGTTAGGAACAATTGTGACTTAAAAGAAACTTTGTTACTATACGGTAATCAATGCAATGAAAGACTATCGAAACACGCTATATTCCGAAAAGCAGATTCCGAACAAACTATTATACATCGAGAAGTTTGAATAGGAAAATCAGGTTATCCTTACTAAAAAAGTACGATGAAGGGATGCTAAGCTGTTAACTTAGGAAATCCGGACCAAACACGAGCAAACGAACAACTCATAATAGCAATACAAAAAAAATAGGTAATCCACAAATTCTAGATAGAAGGAAAACTTACTATCTATACAACTAACTTAACAAATCATCAATTAGGGATAAGAGAATAAATCTCTACCAATTACCATCATCTTATATGAATACACATTTCAATAAAAAAACACATTACACTATCCACCTTACATTCAAACCACAAAATAAATGCAATCATGGTCACAAGTCTACGTGTGTGATGCCTTTATAATTATGTTGCGCCACCCATAAATAAATGTGCCTCCTTTCACACGGGATACTTACTTCCAGATTACCCATATCCAATCATAATTAATATAAGCACATATATCCACTTTGCACTCTTAAAACCACTCAAACTTAACACATAAAGATGCTTACAAATAACTACTTTAACGTATATCAAATTGAAATCGTAAACGACATAAAGGAACAAAATCTCGCAACAAATACCAAATATAAAAATATCTGAAAGAAATAATCAATAACAACATGACGGGGTAAAGGACGGGATAACCTTATGCTGGGCCTCGCTTGGGTTTGACTTTGCCTCCGCAAGAATCACCCGACTCTGCGGGTCCAACCCTATTACGTGAATTCGACAAACGATCAACTATCTTAACTCCTTCGGTTCCACAAGAGGCTCCTTATAACGCTTAAGTCCAGTTGGAAAAACGGTTCCCCAATGAGACTTTTACGAGTGGAGAAAAACATAGCTAAGCAATACTAAGAAAGTAATTCATTTCATATCCATAAATGGTAGGCAAAATAACTAAAATGACAACTTAGCAAAATACAAGATATATAAGCTATGCAAAAATAGAGGGGAAGCATAGCAGTTATAACATTAAACACTTAAGCCCTAAATGCATCTACATGAAGGACTCCTAGGTTATAGTTGTAAACACCCCAAAATCGGGTCGCAGCGGAATGGTAACATTGGGGTGCTACGTCAAAGTACAAAAATCAGTGATTTAGGATATAAACCGACCTTAAAATGGACGTTAAAATAAGTTTCATTCGATGTCATTACAAAGATCAGAGTTTTCACTGTTAGGTCCCATAGTTTTGATAATAAGACATTAAGATTTTATAAGATAAATGTTTTCATTGAATTTAAGAAATCAGAATTACCTCTAATAGATATCGTGTCGGCTACCATCCAAGCTTATGCCTCAGCACCTGAGATTAAAACATGCTAAAACGTCAACAAAATTGTTGAGTGAATTCATAGGTTTATCAGGAAATAGCGTGGACCACAAGATCGAAGTAATAGTAGACTATGAAACACATTCAATAGTCCAAAAACAGGTATTATTGCCCTAAGCTCATGACACCGAACCTTAACGTAATAAACTGTAATCAAACCAGTACTTGAGGTTTGTGCCCCAACACGGATACAGATGGTACAAAAACAATCCTTCGAATTTTCTCAATACAGATGCTGCAAACAATCTACGATTTTCCTCTAGAATGTTAATGCGTCAATGGTCAACTAGAAAACCACAGCCTAGACGGGGTATGGTCAGCTCCCGAAGATCATATCCATAACACTAGCGTTATACCAGCAGGTATATTCCGGTTCATGATAAAAGGGGACTTAGGGCAGAAGGGTACTTAGGCAATAATGTAATCAGGAAATAGCATTACAGTTTGAATAAAATCTTGTTGTCCAAAGAAATCAAGCATGTAATCTCCCCCGAATTTAATAAAACAAGTAGTAGAAAAAGGGGGCTACGACACTCACCCTGAGTGAAGGGTAATAACAAGTATTCAAAATAGGAAAATGAGTCACGAAGGAATCCGAAGGCAACCTAATCCAATATAGTGTCGTATAAGTACTAAAACACTTTGATTATTTATAGGTAATATAGCTCATATACTTCGTTCGGGCTATCATAATTAAGAGGTCGTGTGTGAACGTATGAGGAGCTAGACACTTTAATCGTAAAATCCAACAAACTCGTCGATACGCCACCCGAAGCGGCCTCATTATGAAACTCCTCTAGTAATATTGTACTTGATAAACTAATACAACGTATGATTCTATATAGCTACATCACCGTTCTAATCGTGTTTGCGAAATAATATTTAAATGGCATTGCTAAATATTATTAGGTATTTTGGAAAATCTGTATAATCGTATATATTATTCAATTGTCTTTGTAAAATAATATTTATAAAGGTTTAAGACATGTATATATATTATACATATGATTCTAAAATGTTTCGCAAAAAAATTATTTTAAAAGAACCATCACTATTCTCCTCTGGAAATAGTGCACAAGTTATAAATTAATGCGTAACTTTCTCGTTTTAAGCCCGTTTCTTACCGTTTTTTTGGGTCCCACATTTTTCGTATTAAGTCGAGTTATCAAAATATAACATTTTTAAAAATATGTATTATTTGTTAAAAATATCAAACTTGCTGTTTGATATAAATTTTATAAAAATTATTTTATAAACTCCGTTTAATTAACGTATAACTCGTTTTTAACGTAACTTTTTCGTTATTAATCCGTTTAACAAGTTTCTTACCTTTTCGGAATCGTCGTGATTTGTATTATCTTATAAAAACATAAAATTCTCTGTTTGGAATTCGAAAACCTACTGACCCTATATGATCTTTTATATAATTTATTTATATAATATGTTTTATATACTTTTCAACCTCACAATTTACCACAAGTCTTTTATAACTATATATATCATATGTTATACATATAATAATGTCCATAAGTTCATATTTGTCCAAGATCATCAAGATCACAAGTTATTAACTTTACATGGAATCATAAACTTTCTTAATTAACTTTTAATTACAAGTTTATATATGAACTTTTTATGCTTAAACCGAGATTGTACAAGACTTATATATCCTTTATTTCATGATATTACCAACATCATAATATGTGAGAAAGTGTACAAAATCATAATCACAAGTAAAATTATATTTTTCATGTTCAAAAGTATTCCTAATGGTGATTTCACTATATAGCACATCATATACATAAAAACTCATAAACTAAAAGCATAAAGGTTTAAAGTAGACCTTATGATGTATGATGATGATGAGAAACAAATGCTAAACCTGTGTTTAGCCTTAAAATCCAAGCTTGCACAAAGAAAACCCTAGCTTTCCAAGATAAAACCCTAGTTTCACTTTTCTTGATTAATACTTGAAAAAGGTAATCCAATGCTTGGAAACACCTTAAAATATCTTAGAATGGTTGTGAATAGATGTGTATAGGTTGTATAAAATTTTGTATGGATTTGGTTGGAGGTTTGTTTCTTGCCGTGAGCTAAAGGAGAGAAAAGGAAGAGATTTTGTGAAAATTTTACTAAGTGTTTATGTTCTATGAGTTACCTATCATGTTTACTTGCACTTATATGCATTCAAATGGTCAATAGCTAGTAAAACATTCAACCAACATCAAGAGGATTTCAAGGATTCAAGTTTTTTTATGTCTTTGGTCAAACCAACATGGAATGGCTATGTATTAATGCAAATGAGGTACATTTGACCAAGTGAAAGATTTTTCTTATATAACCTTGCATAGATTGCTCTAATTTCGGCATATATATGTTATATATGATATATTTTTGTAACTTTTATGTATTGGGTATAAATGTGGGTATTTGTTGAAGCGTAGAATTATTTTTGTGGTTCCGGGTATGCCTAAACGTATTTTATTGCGAAACGTATTTAATTTACGTAACCAACAAAAATAAAATATAAAAGTTAATTATTACTTTTGAAAAAAAAATATAATGATGGCTTGACATAAACTTTAATTTGTTTGGTGCCCGTTTACGTTGATTGTTGATTTTTAGTTTACGCGATTTAACGTATCGATTAAAATTAAAAGCGAACGCGTACGAGAAAATAAAATAAATAGTGAATTTAAATAGCGTCGTAAATGACCTGAAAATACGAAATGTTACAGTCTCCTCCGGTTAGAAGAGCCTTGTCCTCAAGGCTCAAGTTGCGGCACTTGAGGAAGGTACGGGTTCGGAGAAAAAGATGCGGATATTTCTTCCGGAATAATGTTGATGAAGAGGTGTAGATAATTATTATTATTATTATTATTAATAAAGTTGGTGAAATCACTGTTTTATGTATATGTAATGTAGGACTGCCAAGATTTCCAAATGTATGATAATAAACAACCAGGTGCAAAACACTCACAAAAGTAATTACGTTTCTCTTAGCTCATTACACTGATGCTAGTCATGTATGAATTGCTATATAAATTGCCTTATTTCCTTGATGGATGTATTTACCCGTAACATTCAAATCCGGACTTGGTATACGTCGTTGTATGACCTAACTAGCACTAACTGAGCGCTTACTCACCCGAACCGGGGTTGTCCATCCAAATAGTTTATTTATTAACATTCGTGCTTTTCACAAGTACTTGACCAATTCATGATAATTGGCTCAGAGGGTTATCGTTACTTAAGCAAACACGTAATCATGTTAAAATGTACACTTGCGTCCAATTTGTAAAACAATGCATGCTTCTCACCTCAAAATTGTAAATCATTGTAATTGTAAAATATGGGGGCTATGAACTCACCTCAGTGAATGAATTGATTATCTAAATCGAATAGTGTGAAAATCATCACGTAGTCCGAATGCAACCTAATTAAATATAGGTCGTATGAGTACCATGTACTTTGAATAACTAACACAACATATAATTCTATATAGTTACATCACCACCTAAACATGTTTGTTTAATTTATAAAATTAAACAATATAAATTTGTACTTTGTGAAATAATGTTCATGCATTTGTATTTGTAAAAATGTTATATTTGTCCAAAAATTGATCGTTTATAAATAATAATTGTTTTAACACTTTTATGTAATAATATAATAATATTATATAATTAGTATAATTAATTTCATAAAAATAGTGCACAAGTATAAAAATAGTGCATAAGGTTTTATAAACCTTATATTTTTTTCGTTTTAACTCCGTTTTATACGTTCTTTATGCCCACGACTTCGTATTAAGAAAATCTATCAAAATATTATATTTATAATATTTTAGCTACTTATGAACATTAACTTTTATAGTTTTTGTAAAATTATATAAAACTACTTTTATATAATTAATTGTTGTAATCTCGTAAAAGACATAACTCATTTGTTTTAACTCGGTTCTTAGTGATTCTTATGTCCATGTCTTCGTAATTAAAAGTCCTATCTAAGAAAAATATTTTCCAACAGCCCATTGTATTGAACAGTAACACATTTTTATAAAATTACTTTTATAAAAATACTTTTTATCGTAAACTTGTAAATAACGTAACTTCTTCATTTTAAATCCATTCTTAGTGTACTTTATAGTTTTGGAATCCTCATAACTTGTACCTTTTCAGAAAAATAAGTTTACATTTTTACCAGATTCAAAATCTTTGTAATTTTTATAAAAACACTTTTACGTATAATCTTGTAAATATCATAACTTCTTCGTTATAATTCGGATTTTCGAGTTCTTTATATGCTTACGATCCTTATGAGATGTACTATTTTTATATAATTTAAAATAATTATAATTGGGTTCTAATTAAAATAGTAGCAAATTAAGTTTTTAAATTAAAAGTTTTATAACTTGTTTTATATACTTTTTCACTTGATTAAAATACTAC
>BQNB010055253.1:8297-39185 GCA_026074375.1 Tanacetum coccineum
CGAAATCCAAGTAGTAATTCAATAAATCAGATAATGTTCAGTAGTGGACCACAAGAATTAGCTAATAGTAGACTACGAAACAAATTCAGTACTCGAGGTTTGTAACCCAAAACAGATACAAATGCTGCCAAAAATCCTACGAAATACCTTAAATGTTAAATGCGTCAATGGTTATCTAGAAACCACAGCCCAGACGGGGATTGTCTATCCCGATAGATCTATCCACAACACTCGCGTTTACTACACTAGTAACTAACGGTTCATGATAGAAAAAGGGACTTAATGGCAAAGGGTAATTAGGCAATAATATGATCTGAAATAGCATACAATTAAAAAACGCTCGTGTCCAATGTAAAACAAGTAATGTGTTTAAAACTCTTAGTTTTCATATATAAGAATTCAGTGATCTCAAATCATGTAGTAAGCAAATCAATCTTTAGTAAATTCATGAGTAAATAACCATGTATTAAAAGTCATGTAGTAAGCAAGTAAAAGCTTTAGTAAAATTAGTCATGTAACGGTTAAGTAGTAGAAATCAATAAATTTGCTTAGTAAACGAGCATGTATTCTCACCCCGAAAACAGTTTATGAAAACTATTAAAAGAGAAAATGTGGGGCTATGAACTCAACGAGAAGCAATGAAGGAGTAAGTAGTGAAGTTAGATCAAGGATGGCATGAAACCACGGTCGCCTAAGTATCACCTAGAAAGAATGGTGACTTAGTATAAAGAAACAAAACGCACACGACGAAAACAACCAAAAGATGCAAATGAAGAAATCGTGATCATGATATGGCGTTCTAATACTTTTAACCAAGTGGGATTTATCCGCCCATCCCTTTAGGACCTCAAATAATGAATTCCATATGTATTCTATTCTTATGCTTTAATCAACCCATTTACAAACTCGTTTACGTTAATTAATCCATTTTAAAACAATACGACTTTACAAAATTCTGGGGTTACCCAGTTCTAACCACCTATGGAGTATAATATTTCTCGCCTAAACATTCTTAGGTTTATAAGAAATAAGAATCTTACCACTCATATGATCTCTTTACAAAATTTTTTTTAACTAAATTTGACTTTATTAAGTCAAAGCCTTTTTCTAGTGGACCCTATAAACGTTTAAACCTAAAATTTGCCCCATTTTAGACTTCGCAAGCCACGCGAAAAGAAAAACGGCAATTTTGAACAACTTTTTTAGACCCTAAAACTCGACCGAAAAAGGACGAAAATGTCCCTTTCTCATGTCTGATGTAACTGAAGAAATTATTAAAAACCAGATTTTCTCTAAGCTTTTCGGCCTGCAATTACACTTTTTAGACTTATCAAACCTCGCGGAAATGAAAAACGTCATTCTAAACAACTTCTTAGTTTTAACGGAAGGCCGATTCAGACCAGAAAGGGCCCAAAACGGTTCGAAAATCGCATCAGCAAGTATTAAAATATAAATTGCAGAATTCGGTTTTATTGATTTCTAAACTTTCGAAGGCCATAAAACTTCATTTTTAAGAGTTACGGGACGTGCGACCTATCGAATCGAAGCTATTAACGTCCACTAACATAATTTAAGTTCTAATTTCAGTTTTACAAAGTTTGACTCGGTCAAATACGGCACTCTAATTTTCTGCACTAATTTGGGTAGCTTTAAACCCTTTTAAACTTTGATTTTTCACACTTTCGCAATATCACAACATCATTATAAGCATAATCTCCATCCAATACTATAATTACAATTTATCCAAGCATCAAAGACACTCCAATACTAATCACCTAGGATCTAGCACATAATTGAACACATGCACATAAAATTAAATATACCTTCAATGTAGCAAGATAAGCAAGAAAATCAGCAAGGAAACCTTGTGGGTTCTTTGTTTATGCCAAAACCAAACACCCCAAATTAGTCAAACCTTTGATTTTTTATACCAATATCTTCAATTACACTTGAATTAAACTCTTGTTGCTTTAATTGTGCCCAATTTCAATTAAATCTTTAAAAACCCAAAATCTTGAAAAAGTCTTGCATGGTTGATTAATCTTGAGAAAAATGATAAGATGATATATGGAAGTTATTTAGAATGATTGAAATGATCGGAATAATTTTTTAGTAATTGGTTTTGGTGGTTGTTGATGGTACTCGTCGAACACATAGAGCAAAAGAGGGAGAGCCGATCTTTTTTTTATATAACTGTGTTTTCTAAAAAAGAAGTTGAGTTATGATAGGACTTTATATAAGGAAGTCTTAAGTGTCTAGTAAACTTTCTAGCTTTTAAAAAATAAAAATAAAAGGGATGTTGTTATGGAGCCTATGGACGGAAGCCACTATGTGGCCTTGGGCCTAACTGTTTCCATAAAAAAAATCAATTTGCACCACATTATTTTTGCGTAAGAACATTTAATTAAGATGTAGAAATAAAATTTTGACACGGTTTTGGCAAAACGCGGGAAAAATCATAAAATACTAGAATAACAATAAATTGACTTCCGGTGTGAAAACATGAATTTTTTTTAATGTCTTAAAACGATTTACAGATAGTTATTCAAAGCACAACTCGTAAATAGCTAAAATGACGATTTTTGTTAAAACGGCTAAAAACAAAAATACTAAATTCCATAAAAATTAGAAATAGAATTAAGGCTCGGTTAAAATATTGACCGTAAAATACGAGATGCTACAACATTCTTCCCACCTTAAAGGAGCGTCTCCCGGTGCTCTATTCGACTTATCCTTCCATAGGGTTTGCGACGGTCGAGTTACACATCAGAAAAAACCATATAACAGATTACGAGTCGATAAGACATTCATAGCTCAAAGAATGAATTCGAACAGAAGAACACACACTATGTCGAATACGACATAAGCCCACTAATTCACAATTCGTCACTTACAAAAGAGGAGTCTTCCCAATCCATGGGGGGGGGGTAAAGTGATGAATTATGAAACTTTATGATCGGCATTTAATAAATTCCTTGTATCAAATGAAAGAGCTTCCTAATTTCATAAATTCAATAAGATGATTATAAAGTCATCCTACTATAAGTATGGCACGACACAAAACACCAATATCAAAACAAGACCAAAAGCTACATTAAGTAAAAAGGGTGTCTTCTTGACGGCATGATTCTTCAAAATCATAACAAGTAACAAGAATAATAAGATGTTAGTCAATCTAGTTCCAAAGTTAAGTGCCAAAAGACGACACGATTCAAGGTGACAAGATAAAGTCGTACTCCCATCAACTAGAAGATTTCAGAACGATGGATTACGAAAACAACATACGCGATTGAAAAGCATAAGAAGAGTGTTCGAACTCGGAGTCGACGACCAGATAACTAATGGAATTGACAAAGTACACCGAATTTCAATATCGTCAAACGGAAATAAAGCAGCATAAATGCTTCGGGGATCACCGCATCACTCATAAAATATTGAAGTAAAAGAACTTATTAAGACGTCGTTATACTCGTTAAACAGTTTAAAGTAATTAGACACTATACAATTCTGCACTTACGCCGACTTAATAGACTTGTATCTCAAAATCCGTAATAGGTATAAATGAACGGTTTTCACCTCAATCAAGCTTAATGAACCTAGTTTACTGATGTTATCAACCAAACACTCCAATATATCAAGAACCTAAGTGGAATGACCAATTTGCCCTCATGTGCCAAATCTGATTATTTAAAACGTTTTTCCGTTCTACCGTTTTTAGCATAATTCCTATTTTATAACTCCGTTTGACCCGAAACGAAAGCTCATATCTAAGTTTATCTAATTCGTACAGGTTTGGCTTAAAAAATGAGGTACTTAATATGAAAACATCTGGACATAAATTCATTTGAAAATCTGGGTACAATTTCTAGTTAGTTTCACCATTTTGGTCGTAACTCATTCATCCGGAATGATTAAGGCTCTATCCAAAGAACCACATGGTCCTCATATGTTGTACCATTCACCCATGTAAAAACCCAGTAGTCTTTAGTTCAAAAATTATTCGTTACAAGCCAAACAATCTGTCTAGTAATTTCCTGGTACACCCTAAGTTTGTTTCCACGGTTTTGGAAGTATCTCGACCATCCGAAATAGTTGGTGCTCCGTCCAACTCACCACTAGGACTTAAGACGTTTAACTAGTCATATATGTAAATAAACAGTAGGCCTTAAGCCAAAAAATTACCATTGAGACCCAAACTATCTACAAGTCACCCATTTTGACTAGTTTCACTAATTTGGCCATAACTTGGTCATCCGGACGAGTTACCGCTCCCTCCAACTCGCCACTTATACCTTAGACAATTATCTACCCAATAAAGTCATAAAACCAAAGACCTTAGGCCAAAAATATTTCGAACTCAACACAATAACTTGTTGTCCCAATTTCAATGCATCAACAACTTTCAATCCAACAATCCAACTAGTGATTCTAACTCCCTAAAATCATCCTAATGCCATACCAATCATCATGAACCCCTCACAAACACAAAAACTCATCAAACCCAAAAATCAATCATGAAAATAATAAGGTTAATTGTAAAAATAAAATAGGAACAAAGTGATTAGGACTTACTTAACAAAAATAGAGGAAATCAAAGAAAACAAACACCCCCTTAGGTGCGGCTTAGGATCGAACCACAACAAGAACAAAACCCACCACTCCTTGGTGATTTTTAGGATGATCAAACACTCTCCAATAGCTTATAACTTCAGCCTATAGAACTCCTTTCAAAAGATTTTTGAACAACTCCTTTGTTTCTTGGATTCATAGCTTGAAATTTTGCATAGGGTTTTGGATGATGATTCCAACCACAAGATTATTATTGCATGGTATAAATGAAGTGGTGAAGGTGTTGTTTGAGGGGGAATTTCGTGGCTGAATCAAAGAGGAGGAGAAGAGGATGGATGAGATCCATTTTAGAGAGAAAGAAAGTGTGTGTGTGTTTGGTGATTTGAAAAATAAAATGAATTGGTGTTTGTGGCTTGATATATGGCCGGTCATGGGAGTTAATGGGTAGCTAATACATTTTTTTGTTGTATAAGTGTAGATGTAATATGAATCCTTAAGGTAAAAATGGTAAAAGGTTTAAGGTTTAAGCGCGAAGTCTAGTAAAATTTGACGAAAAAGTGAAACGAAATGAAAAATGATAACAATTGAAATCAAGGATCACCGAGGCATCTCATGGGATTATTAAACTTCATAGGTCATGTAACAGATAAAAATCCTAAGCACGGCTCGCAAATAGCCAAAAACGACGATTTTCACAAAATCGACTAAAAAGCAAAACACAAAATTTCTTTCAAAGGTAAAAATAAGAATGAAGTTGAGATTAATATTGACCGTAAAATACGAGATGTTACACATTGTGAGTATTAGGATTTGCTTGATAAGAGGCACTAGGACTAACCCATGTTTTAAACCTGTAATTGTTATGATGGTCACACCGATCATATAATTATCCCACACCCTTGCCATGCACTCACCTTTAGTGCAGGATACCCTTAGTACAACCCTCTGAGCCTATCCTTTTTCACGGTTCTCATAATTTTCTGGTTAAGCTGGACTATTAATGAAGAACATTGTTCACCCTTAAACCAATCGTTACACCCAAATCGCCTTAGCCTACCTTGTATGTATTCGCTTTTAGTACATTATTGTTTTAACCCAAGTTAATTATTGAGTACACGGTTGCTAAGTCCTTATCCTTGTAAATACTATTTTAGGACGATTGGGATTCATGGTAGTATTTATTTCGCGAAAGAATGGGAAAGAAAAGTTAAGTCAATACCCCCATACGTTTGTTAGATGATCTCCATGTTATTTTGATCCACCTCAAATCGAGTCATTAGTTAGATTGTAAATATCGAGCATGTAAAAGCTCAAGTGTAGGGGTACGTGTTATAAACCCCATGTTGTGATGTATTTAATCATTCAAAAAAAGATAAAGAGATTGATGTAGAGTTGTGTAGAGTTTGTATATCTTCGTCTGAGTCTTGGCTTAGCAACCAAACTAAAGTGTATTCGTGTAAATAATTAGCTAACCCTTCCACTCCAAATTCACCTAAAGCCACCCAAATGTATCTCATCCGTTTCCGTTTCCATTATATGTTATCTTACACCTACACCCCATAACCCTTTAAAAAGACCTCTTAGATAGTAATGAATAACGCTTGCGCCTAGCGGTGAAGGTTTGATCCTTTACCAAGCCTATGGTAATTTATATGCTATGACAGATAGCGAGTGTTGATTTTATGTTTTCCCTTTATGTTATAAATTATTATATACCCGAGAGAAAGAGAGAATCCCAAACACTCATGTAAGGTGCTAGTATGTACTTTCCATGCTTTTAATTACGAGGTCTAGAAGGTTGTGTTGTAAAATAATTTTAAAGAGTAGGTAAAAATGACCCCTCATATTGCTATTGTCTAGGTAGAAAAACCCATTTGCTTGAGGACAAGCAAATCCCAAGTGTAGGGGTATTTGATAAGGTGTCATTTTATACACTTTTTTGGGTTTAACCCCCTAAATCATGTGTTTATGCCCAAAATAGGTACTTAATCGTTCCTTTTTAGGTATTTTGTAATTGGAAGGCATTTAGAAGAAATACACGTAACTTAGGCTCATTTGGAGAAGAAACGGACAAGACTACTGACCTACACCAACATTGCTTAAGAATTTCTCCTCAGAAGCTGGAGACGGCGTCACAGATTACACGTGACGCCGTCAAAATGATATCTAAGACTTGTATGACCCAGCTCATTATCTAGAATATTCTTGTCACGACGGCGTCACGATTAAAACGCGACGCCGTCGCAGCAATTTTCCTATATATACAAACCCGAAATTAGGGTTTTAGGTGTGTAACTTTAGAATAAAAAAAGGGAACGAACCCTAGTTCGTTTAGCAGCTGTTAGGGACGGTTTTAGGGCCTCAAAACCCTATTGTGCTTCCTTCAATTCATGTTCTAATCAAGTAAGACTTATTTAATCATTCAATATGTCTTGTTGTGTGATTCTTATCTGTTCTTGCTTTATCTATAACATGCTTGGCTAAACCTTCTATTGTGTTTATTTATGATTGTATGAAACCTAGGATGTAGATCTTAGTGGTGTTGCTTCTTGTGATGAATATGCATGTTAGGTCTTAGAAAACCAGCTTTTGTCTGTATCGTTGTTGATATGTCTAGGAAAACATGATTGTGTAGAAAGGATACCATCGGGTAACAGTCTTCATACTACCTTGCCCCCTATATGGTTGATCCACTCTTAATATATTTCAAATGCATTTAATATACTCTTAGGGGCCTTGTAATAGTCTTCATACTACCTTACTTGTGCGTTGCCTTAACGGAATATTAAATAGACGGCGGGTTCGTGTAATTCGTTCATGACTTAGGAAATAATTACATAGATCATCACAAGTGTGACAAAGCAACAACACTAGAAGAAGCAATCTAGGGAGTAATACATGATTAAATAAACACAGTCTTTTATTATATTGTTATCACCAGTAACGTAGTTTAATATTTAGTTTAATATTAAACCAACCAACCTCTCAAATATATGATTTACCTGCTCTCCTATAAACATAAAAATACAAAAAGAATCATCTCTCAACCCTTAGAATTCTGTTAGACCGTGATCAAGCCTTCCCAACCTATTCCCCTAAAGAACAATAACAACCCCAGAGTCTTGCCTATACTACTACTACAACGGTTAGGTACTCTACCTAGGGAGTTGTAAAACTTCGTGTATAAGTCTTACGACGACCGCATCATTAGCTTATTTAAATTAACCGTAGATACCTAAGATAGGATTTTGCATGTTATTCTTATATTTTGCACAGGACCTCGCTGCAAAGAAATCGACAAAGTTGGTGAAGTATCTACAATCTGGAAATCTAGAAGTGTTGGAGTCTTGAAATCTCAAGACGGCTGTTCAACACAACCTTGCTCATAAACTCAACTTGGAGAATCTATCGAGTAAAATATCAGGGGAGTTTCTCATTCTAATTCTTTTAAATTATTGTTTTTAACGTTTTATCTATACAACAATGACGTTGTATAATTCAAGTGGGGGAATGAGAATTAGAATGTATACTTGTCCTATTTTTCACATAAAATGCTTAAATTATGCTCAAATTTAAAAAAAATTACGCATACTTTTGTGAAATTACTTGATACATAACCTGCACACAATAACCATTATTAGATATTGTGAGGATTTAACCTTATCCGTTTCTAAATGTTTACCCAAATTTTATAAAAATATGAGTGTGTCGGTGATGTTGTAGACTTTAGAACTTGGCTTGGTATATCTATTCAAGACCACAATAATGAGTACTATGGATTTAGATGGAGTAACTTGTTTAAATTGGTAAATTTCTAGGATTACACTCAAAAAGACTTTATATGTTGTTTTATTAACTAACTACACTGGTTAGTTAACCCCCGTATAAACCATTTGTTTACTCTCATCTTAAGAGTAAGATACCCCTAGAAAAACTTGTAGAGCCAATCCTTTAGGAATAACACCAACTGTTTATTTTGTTACACCTTTACACCTTAGCCTACCTTGTTATATTAAATTCATTTATCAGTTGCTAGTTGCTTAAAGTGTAAAGTATGTATTTCTCGAGTCTTGTGTCAATTTTCTATCGGTTGGGAAGAAATTTGCACATTGTAAATGGGAATATATAAAGTAGTCAAAACTCATGTATTTTTACTACCAACACAATTATTGGTACGTCCGAAGAATGAAGAATTATCAAAAGAATTATCCGGAGCTATTATGATCGTGAAGATGGTGAAATTACACCGAGTTTCGTAGTATAGTAATCGATTTTTTTTTGAAAAACGCAACAAAAAAAGGAGGAAAGTTTGGAGATAATCGTTTCTCAAAAGCTTAGACCGAAGGAATTATATGAAAGATTGATTATTCGTTGATACATCTTATAAGTCAACGATGTAAAGTATTGTATAAAGTGGTAAATATCGCCACTTGTCTTGTGAAAGTATGTAAAGTATGGGATGATTGGGAAGTTGACCATTACGGAAATGCTAACTCAGGTTGTTGTTTTTGATCTATGATCAAGTTGTTTGTAAATAGTTGTGTCTTAATCATGGTAACGGTCAGGAAAAAGTATCTAGCGACTTATATCTTGGACCTAGTCTATTTGTTTCGTAATTTTTGTTTAATAACAATTTAATTCCCTTTCCTAATAATTAACCATGGGTTTTACGCGAATGAGGATGTGTACGAGCATGCATGTCTATTTCGTCGTTACGGCCATGTATTCATGTCTCAGCTGCCTTGTTGGTTTATTACTATTGGTGAAAGTTAGAAGATCCCTACCCTATATCGTTCTTCATCCTAACCCTTGGTTAAACTCAAATGAGGATGTGATCGAACACACATGTCTATTCCGTCATTACGGCCATGTATGTGTGCTTCAGCTGCCTTGTTGGTGTGGTACTTTTGGTGAAAGATTGTAGAATGATCACCCCTAAGCCTTATAATAAAAACCCATTTTACCTTTATAAACTTGTTACTCCTTAGCTCGGAGATGTGTATCCTTGCTAAGCCTATGATAGAATACTTGTCACGACCGAGCAATTGAGTGAATTAGTTACATGTTGCCACATAGATTAGTTGAGTGAGGTGTTTGGTTGTGTACTTGTAATAGATCAAATAAATGCTTAACCGGAAAAATCCTTAGGGATACATTTTTATAAACTTCTAAAGGCTACTTGAGGACTAGTAGGATTCAAGTGGGGGGATATTTGATGACATCAAATAACGTCACTTTTATAGCATCATTTATCCCATGTAAATAACCCATTTTGTATAATTATTGCAAAGAATTGTTACTTAATTGTTTGTATATGAGAATTGCAGTAATTATGGAGTACTTGGTGAAAGTTAACTAAAAGGCACGCATTCTGAAGCTTAAACGAAGATATTTGAAGATTATTGTTCTGACAACCAATACGCCGTATCCATCAAGGAAGATACGGCGTATTTGTGCCTACACTTCACTAAAGACCACAAAGGAAACAAGATCCAATACGCCGTATCCATCAAGGAAGATACGGCGTATTTGTGCCTACACTTCACTAAAGACCACGAAGGAAACAAGATCCAATACGCCGTATCCAGGAAAGACCAATACGCCGTATTCAAGTCATATGGAAATAAAATACTCTGGAAGATATCGAACGTGGTCCCTACTCTAAGAAATCCCCAATACGCCGTATCGACCTTTTTCTTGGCCTTATAAATAGAAAACTTAAAAATGAGTTTTAGGTGTGCAAAATCATATTTTCGATACCTAAACCACAAAAGTCGATTTTCAGAGGAGAAGAAGAGCAGAAGAGGTCTTGCAACGTGATCAATTCCATAGGAAACAACTTGTAATCTCTTATACTCTTGTAATCGTTCAGTTTTTGGTATCATTCGTTAACTCGGTTAGTTTACATTGGCTAAATTATTACTCTTGTATTGATTATGACGTTTGAAGGCTAATATATTCGGGTATTAGCCATTATTATGAAGATCTGAATATTTGGTTTATTTATCTCGATTTTTTAATTTATCGTTGATTGCTTGTTTATGTTTATCAATTTATACTTGTTCATGTGCTTTTGTATGCGACCTATCATTCAACTAGATCTAGTGATACGGACCAAGTAATCTAGATGCCAGGATACTCTCCATATAGTGATTTATACATCTAGAACAATATGATCACAAATAACGACCTATCTTTGCCTTTAGATTGTGAGCTTAGTTTGACCAACAGGTGACCTTGGGATCAACGAATACGTTCTCGATTAATTGGTAAAGACTTGGTTAGTGGACTACTAGTGTATCAATTTCCATTAAGCAGTAAGTGGGTAAAGTCTCCATGAGCTAGGGTTTAACAAGATCACCATTGATTTAATCCCTAAGACAGATTATAATCAGCAAATAAGGATGCTTTATGCAGATGCGTTTAATTGTGACAGAATTCTACGTGTCTAGGTTTAAGGAAGAAGTACCGCTTTAATCTTAAGAATGATATGCCGCCTCGAGATAAGTAATCATTACACTAAATAAACAAACCAACGTTCTGATTGGATTAATAATGGTTAATACAATCTTCTTATAGTTGGCCAGACCGCTAATAATGGTTAATACAATCTTCTTATAGTTGGCTAGACCGCTCTTTTTTTAAAGTTATATAACCGGAAGAGACTATTTCCGTTAGTTGTTGTTACACAAGCAATCCCTATATTTAACTCAAAGATTCTTTATGCAATCGGAAGTAACAAGAGGGAATATTTATGCCTTTTGTTTGAAGTTTACTATTTGTTGAAAATAAAAACATTTTCCCTCCCAAAAAATAGGAAGCACCAATGACCAAAATTCCATCATAAAAACTGTAAAATCAATTATTTTTTTTCATATAAATCGAGCGAGAAAAAGAAAAAAAACCAATATGGGTATCATCTGGTACACTGTTATTGTCTATATTTTATGGTTCTTGGTCTTTAATTCAACTGATATTGTTGATGGAGGATCAACGAGTGATTTCGTAAGAAAGAACGGAAAAACGATAGATATGCCGCTTGATAGTGATGTGTTTTCTGAGCCTAATGGCTATAATGCGCCTCAACAGGTCTTTGTTTTGACCCGTTTTGTTACATGTTCTGCGCGATTACTGTATTGGTTTTTGTAGCCAATATGGTTAAGTTTTTGGATATTTTTTATGGGTTTTGTTAAAATGTAAAAACCCTTTTTGTAAATTTGTTTTTTATCTAAGAAATTGGGATAATTTTGATGGGGAATTCTTTAACATGTATAGATATAAGTGGGTGGTTAGGACTACTTATAAAAACTGCTTATTTGCTTATACTGTTTTGATCGGGCGGTTATGAGGTTGTTTTTGATTGCTTATTTATAGTGCTAATGTGATTAGTGTGACTGAAATAAGGGTGTGTTTGGCTAAACAAAGGGGGTGTTTGTTTCGGCTTATATAGCCGTATGGCTTATTTGGTTTTGGGCCTATGTTTCATAAGCTCACTTTTTGTGGCTTATCTTGAAACTTTTTGGCTTATCTAAGTTGTTAGGTCCTAATAAACTTATAAAAGCCGAAACAAACACACCCTAATTCGACATGCTTAATATCTTATTGGAGGCTAAAACCTTAGCCAAACACCGCTTATAAGCTGTTTTGACTTGGAAATTTGAAAATTACTTAATCAAAATCGCTACAAGGAGATAAGCAGTGTGTCCGTGTTACTAAGCAACCCCAAACAGCCCTTAATATTCTATACTTGCTTATTAGTTTTTGAGATAAGCATTTTGTAGTAAACGGCTACAAATATTCAAAACAACTTATTTCACTAATGAATAATCTGATTAGGGTCTCATTCTTCTTAATTTTGACGATAGTATCTGAGTTGCTTATTGAATTTAAGGTTCATATAACACAAGGAGATCATGAGGGGAAGGCAGTGATCGTATCTTGGGTGACAATGGAGGAACCAGGTTCAAGTACAGTTGTTTATTGGAACGATGACGACGAAAGTAAGAGCATGGCTAAGGGCTTTGTTACTACCTACACGTTCTATGATTATTCTTCTGGGTTCATCCATCATTGCAATATTACCGATTTGGAGGTACTTATTTTGATCAGTAATTTGCACTTTTCTTTTGAGGACTAGACGCATAATCAAGCAATTACGGAGTATAATTTTTTTGTCAAATTTCTGTTTATAGAATCATTTGAAATGCATCTAGAAAATTTAGTTTAAGGTATTCTGACCCGCTTTCAATATGATGACGTGGCAGTACATTGCGACAAGTTTTTTGTTCCTAGCATAATGCAGACATGCCACATGGAAACAGACTAAACATAAATTTGACTAACTTTGCTTACTTTTCAGTATAGTTTGTGGCTTTGCACTTCTTTTAATTACATCGTGTTCTTCTGATATTATTGTGTTTGGAATTAGGAACTTTATTGCTAATTAGACGAAAGATTGGGTTCATTTAGCATTGATAGTTTTATTTAAACTTCTCAGTATGATACAAAATACTACTATGAGCTTGGTTTGGGACTGGCATCACGAACTTTCTGGTTCAGTACGCCTCCTGAAGTAGGACCTGATGTGCCTTATACTTTTGGCCTTATAGGTACCGTCTTCTTACATTTTCTAAAAAAAATTAGGGTGGATTGTTTTACACCCTTTAACCATTTCATGTGTTAATTTACAGGAGATCTTGGTCAAAGTTTTGACTCGAATGTGACACTTACTCATTATGAAATGAATCCTATAAAAGGGAAAACCGTGTTGTTTGTGGGAGATATTGCATATGCTGATATCTACCCTGATCATGATAACACGAGATGGGATTTGTGGGGTAGGTTTGCGGAGAGAAGTACTGCATATCAACCCTGGATATTGACTGCTGGAAATCATGAAATTGACTTTGCACCTGAACTCGTAAGCTTCCATTGACTTTTTACTTGATCATTGTTCGTCTACTTTTAGTAAATATTGATTCTGTTATGATCTCAGAAACTTCAGTGTTTTCACTAATGGTGTTTCAAGATTTAAGCATCATGTTTGAAGTTGATTTTTTTGATCATGTTGTGCAACTATCAAATATGTTTAGAACGATTCATGATTCGAGGCTTGGAGCATTGTGTTCGAAGCTGAACACGAGTCCATCTGACCTCAAAAGTCAAACTTCACCTTTGTTTGAACTTTTGGTAATTTTGTTGCAGGGAGAGACTGAACCTTTTAAGCCTTATACTCACAGGTATCAAATCCCGTTTGAGGCTTCACAAAGTACTTCACCTCTTTGGTATTCAATCAAGAGAGCTTCAGCGTACATCATTGTCTTGTCTTCATATTCAGCTTATGGTATTCAAGTTTTTTATTTTATTTTTCAAAATCTTACAATTCCTACTGAACATAGAATCTTTGAGAAAATCCAAATAAAGTGCAACTTAAAAAGTATCATATTTTACACAATTGATAGGTAAATACACTCCTCAATATAATTGGCTAGAGAAAGAACTGCCTAAAGTTGATAGAAGCGAAACGCCATGGTTGATTGTTATGGCACATACACCATTGTACAATAGCTACATCTATCACTATATGGAAGGTGAATCCATGAGAGTCCAGTTCGAGCCTTGGTTTGTGAAGTACAAAGTTGATGTTGTGTTTTCTGGTCATGTCCATGCCTATGAACGCTCGGTCAGTCCTTGTACACAATCTTTTTTCATATCGTTTGCAGAAAAGTTCTTATAAAAAGACGTTATAGTTTGTCCACCAACACACCCATTTTAACACATTAAGTAATACAGATTTCGTAATTCCAATTCATGACTTATAACTTACCATACGTGTAGGTCAATAGGTGGCACGATGAGCAAGTCAGGTGGGTTTGGTACCAGGTCAAAACGGGTTAGTGGTTAATCGGGTCAGTTTTAGTGCGAGTCAAAACAGGTTGTTTGCAATAATAATAGAACGTGAACTTGTTGAACCGTTTAACCCATTTGAAAAGTTCCACTTTATCTTAACTGTTTGATTTGACCCATTTAAGATAAGAATAAAACCAAAATGGATCCACTGATAAACAAACGGGTCGAAATTACCACCTCTATGCTAGTACAGTCGTATATATAACATATATATATATATTTTTGGCTTGAATTCATTACCAATTAGGAATAAGTTACAGTACTCATCATTCCTAAATTGTCTGTAACAAAAGCTTAACATAGTTTTGTGACATTCTTCTTGGCACAGGAGCGGGTATCAAACATTGATTACAATATCGTTAATGGGAAGTGTAGTCCAGTACCAGACGAATCTGCCCCTATATACATAACAATTGGGGACGGAGGAAATATTGAGGGATTGGCAATCAAGTAATAACATCTATTATTATATTTACAATACTATTTTTCCCATTTTTAACAATAACTAACTCAAAAGTCTGGAATGTTTATGTAGCATGACCGAGCCACAACCAACGTACTCAGCTTTCAGGGAAGCTAGCTATGGTCACGCCATTTTCGACATCAGAAACAGAACACATGCGTACCATAGTTGGCATAGGAACCAAGATGGATATGCAGTGACAGCTGATTCAACGTGGTTTTATAATCGATATTGGTATCATCAAGAACAGCATGCATCCATATAAGGACGTGTTTTATTCGTTTGTAGGGATACATTGTCATCTGCCAAGCGAGAACTAGGATCTGTTGTTTGTTTAAGTTGCTAGTTGCATACTCGGAGTATCGTTACTGTCAAAAACTCTAGGCTATATCTTTTGGTTAATATAGGAAGTTTTATACAGTTGATTTTTGTACCTATGAAATCAAGAAGGGAGGTCTTTTATAGGTGGTTACTTTTGTTGTTCACTTAATTTTTAATATTACAAGTCTCATTTGAGCCACTAAACAAATTCAAAATCTGCTAGATTATATATCCTTCTTGGAACAAGATTTAGAGCTTTTTAGAATTAGCAAAGTATCATATAATCAAATATTTTCTAACATTAACCTTAATGGCATTCTTGTGATCTACGTTGTTCTTATGATCTCTTACTATTCTTAAAGTTTAAGCAACACAAGTTTGTTATAAGAGCAAAGTTATACAATCATCGTACGTAATGAAATTACTCTTTGCATTTTGATTTGACCATCTATTTTTTTTTAACGGCAAATGCTTACGACGTACACTACCTATCTCACAACCTTTGTTGTTCAAGGTTATAAATGGCATATCACATATACAAGTTTGCTATATCAACAGGTTAATAATACAGTAATCCATACATATAAAACTTGTTGTACAGAAGTTTCTTGTTGTATCATTGTGGAATTAGCTAAAAAATTTGTATCACCGCGTATTAGAGTTTTGTATTTTATTGAACCTCCCACACGGTAGCGATCAAACTAAAGATTTTGATTTCGGTGAAGAATGTGGACTTTAGATTTTGATTCTACTCGTAAAGAAAATTATGCAGCTGATAACTTAATACGTATTGAATCCGCCCTTGTGCTATTACATTTCTATATATATGTGTTTGTGTTTGTTAATTTACGAGTCTCGTTACACATAACTTTTTTTGAACGAAGTTACACTTATAAATTGATGTTACAACTTTGATGACGTGTTATAACATTGTGTTATAAGGATAAAAGTTAATCTAACACCACACACTCAATAAGCAAAGAGCATCTTATGTCTAATCTTATGTAGTAAAGCCAAGGTTATAAATAGCGTGAAGCGTGGAGTGACGGCATAGCCAAGCCTCAAGCTTTAGCGTGAGACGCCAAAAATTATTTATAGAGTGGTCAATATTAGTTAGCTACTAGGCTTAAAATTGAGTTATGAAGTTATTAAGCCCGAATCACATACAACCCAAATCATAAATACTTGTAAATAAGCTCAATTCTAGTAAATCTCTTAAAAGCTTCAAAAAAAGGCGTCACGCCTTGCGCTATAGCGCGCTTTATCACGCCTTATAACGCTTTATTGCACGCCACGCCTAGAGACGACGCCTTGGCCTGTTTCGTAACGTGGAGGTCACGCCTCGCGCTATAGCGCCGCTATGGCGCGCCTTTGGAACCCTGAGTAAAGCTTTTATCAACCAATTTGAGCTCGATTTTGAACTTGACTTGACAAGTCGAGCTTTTATCGAGCTCAAGCCCAATAAACGAGCTTGAAACAAATAACGAGCCGAGTTTGAGCTTTTTAAAGCCTTCAAGAACATATATATTTGTATTATATATACTTTTATTTATATAAACAACCTAAAGGCCAACGTGAATATTGATATAATAACTAAGGGTCCGTTTGGTTGAGTAGTTTGGCTTGGGTTTTATTTTGATAAGACATTAATCAAGTGTTTGGTTGCAATTTTGGAATATGGGTTTAGGATCATATGCCAAATATTTAGCTATATACTAAAGTATGGTGTTAAAAGGGTTTTGTAAAAAAAGTGGGGCCACATTTTTTTTTTCTACCACTCATATATTTTTTTTATCTTCTAAATATTATTATACTTAATTTTTAATTTATATTTTAGCATATAATATAAAATATTGTTAATATTATTTTCTCTCTCCTAAAACCATCTACAAACCAAACGGACCCTAAATATTTTTAGAATTACTATTTAAACCCTATTTTTTTCGAATATTTAATATAAGTTGTTTGCTTTTGAGTTAATCGCATATTTTCTTAAAATTTATTGATGAATTTGATGGGTTATACATAAATTTAAGTTTTTCGAACCGAGCTAATTACTCTATATAATAAAGAAAGAGCGTGACGATTCACGACAAAATTGGTATATTAAGTGTGTGAGCCTCTGGTAGTTCAAGTACGTGGCTTTTTATCTAAGCCCACCAAACAACAAAATAAGCCCAAACAAAAAAAATAGACAAAAGAGTTAAGGACATCAGCTCATTTATCTCCACTCCATCGCCAACCAAAGGGTGTTTTTTTCCCTTTTCGTTGTCCGAAAGTCACAAGACGTTTTTTTTAATTATAGTTTTCGACCTTTTGACCAACTAATCTATAGAGTTGTGTAAAAAATGTGTAGTTTTTAAAAAAAAAAAAAAACTTTAGGCTGACCACACAGACTCAAACCAGGTAAAGCACTCTCTTTTCGGGAGGTTGGCGTGGCCACTTCAGAGTTGTTTGCACCTAGCAGGAATCGAACTTGAGACCTCATACTTTTTAGTGTGACACTTGCAAGTCCTTTTACCACTAGGCCACCCATGTGTGGTTACTAATATGTGTGGTTGTTTATGTAAGTTTGTGGAGGGCCAAAAATTTATATGATATTTTATCTTTCACTATTTATGACAACTTACACAAAAAAAAAAAAAAGAGAATCCGTTGGGCTTCCTCTAATACTCTATATAACCAGAAAACCGTAATATTTCTAAAGCAAACATAATTATCTAAATACATCCTGAATGTCAAATATATAACACGAAGACGGCCAACTTTAGGAACAAAAAAATCGCACTTAAAAAAATACATGCCGCAGCAAAAAAGAAAGTTGCTCTGCCGCCACGCGCGGGTTAATTGTTTTTGACAAATGCAAGGGACGAAAAATGTAAATACAGTGTGACTGTTCATCGTCAACAAGACGACTTGTTTATAGTAAGAGAATTTAATTTATTAAATGGATGGATAAATGAGGGATTCGACATGATGATTTAATAGAAGAAGAAAAAGAAATGACGGATCAGACGATCGATAATAATAATAAAAATGATAAAGAGAATGAGGATATAATTAAAAAAGATTTACTTGAAGATCCTGAAACATTTAGCTGTGTCCTTCAACCCAACGCTTCTTCTTCCGATCGAAATTACGTCGGTATTCGCCGTTTTCTTTTGTTCCGAAAAGCTCAATCCGGCCTTCTTCGTCGCAAGGTACTTTTTCGTGATTATTGTCCCCTATAAAAAACAAGTAGTTTAAGAAAAATGCATTTATTACTGCTTTCTCTTTCTTACTTTTTGACAGAAAGACAGTTTTATCATTAGCTATTTAATTAAAGTATTTTTTAAAGTTTCTAATAATAATTTCAAACAGGGTAATATAGTAAACTTGATTAAACTTCCCTATCTATTATCCCAAAAAGGAAACGTGGACAATAAAAATGGGACGGAGGGAGTATTAGTTATTATGATTATTAGATAATTAGTGGAATTAGTTTTGTTTGAAGCTACATTTTCCCTACAGATAAGTCTGTTGCTTGTAGTGATTATAAGATAATTAGTGGTTTCAGAGTTTGTCGAAATCTGATTATTTACGAGTTTATATTTGAAAATGAAAAATAGATAAATCTGTGCCGATAATTATATTTGTAGGATTGGAGATGCAATGGGAAAGGATATGTAGCGTATCGTAATTTCATCAACCGGCCAGATAATTGGATGAATTCGCAAGTACCTAGTCGAGGTAGCACCCCTGGAACCAGGTGACTCAACTTTTTCGTACTACTGATTCGTTTCCATATTTTTTTTTCTATATAATTCTGACATAAGGCTATTATTTTACTGGTCGGTTTATCAGTGGGCGATGGTTATCTTCTCCAAGTCAACTCTCCATGGCGCTTGAGATGGAAAGCTGGACTGGTAGCAGGGTATGTTTTACTCCTTTCTTAAGCCTATCAACATATTGGATTGGGGATAATAAGAATTGATGGTTGGTATCTTTTACAGGATCTACGTGATAGTCAAACACTGAGTCGTACTGTTAGTTTAGGTGCAAATTTAAGTGACATTGAACAACCAGGTCGAAAGCCTGAGCCTGCATATTCTTTCGTGGGAATGCATTGCATCTTTGATGAATGCAAATCCATGGGTAAGTTAGGAGACGAATATGTGATGGTCAGTTTTATACTAGGTGATTACTTCTTTTTCATGGATCGAGTCTTTTTGTTTTATGTGCAGTTACTGTTATAAAATTTGGGCACATGAGTTCTGATATACTTGCCTATGGAGCAACGGATGGTACCATAACAGTTTGCACCGTCTCTGACCCACCTTCAGTCACGAATAAGTTCATTGGGCACTCAAGAGATGTCACAGGTTGGATCAACTGGTACTGACCCTTTAGTCTTTTCTTTCATGTCTCTTGATGTGTTTTACAATTTCTTTATCTATCGCTAAGTATCACAGGAATAACTATTTGCAGGAAACTTAAATGCAGAAAATAAGTTCAGAAAAATACGTCATGAAAACAAAAATGCCTTTGATGCTACACGTTTGTCATTGAATAAAGTTCAAGGTGGAAAAAGTCAAAAAGTATACATATAGTTGGACCACATACTAAACATTATACGAGGTTAAGAAATACACAAGAATTCCACTAAAATAGGCGTTTTGGAAAGATCATACTGTATTATGCCTTGAAAACGTTTGAGCTTTTAGATGTGTGCTATTTAGGAACGATGTAATAAGTATGACCTACACGGCTACACTCTTCATTCAAGGGCTCCTGTATGATTACACATTGAAAAACGCACCAATACGTTTAGTATAGAATGCACAATCATTGGGGATGAATGCATCTTTATATCCAAATATAATACATTGATTGCAATGGAAAAAAATGTTAGTCTTGAGGTCTTGGTCTTCTATATTTTTAATCTTTTTCTTTTCATTTTCAGATTTTGACTTCTCATTGAACAACCAGTACATTGCATCATCCTCATTGGATAAAACTGTGAGAGTATGGGATATACCAAATGGCCTTTGCATTCGAGTAATATATGGAGTTACCTCTCAGCTATGTATTCGATTTCACCCTGTAAGTGTACATCTACGGCTAATACGTTTTAACTTTGTTGTTATATATTAGACTTCTTTCTGTTGGAACATTATATCATCTTTCGTTTCACTTTTGGGTTTAAGTCTCTGCGTAGAAACTGATTTTCCTATTAAGTTTTATATATCCAAATTGGCATTTGTGTTTTATCTCTATCATATGCTCCATTTGCTTTGGTACGGGGTACACTTTAATATTCATTCAGAAAGAGCTAATTCAATTCTCATCTTGGGAGTATGAAGGGATTATAATTAGCTCAACGCATATAAAGAAATATAATTGGCCATACACTAATGCTCTTCTTCGTAACTATTTGCAGGTGAATAATAATTTTCTTACAGTCGGCAATGCAAAGAAAGAAATCTCGGTAAATAATGCAAATATTTTGCTGCCTCTCTATCACGTCAACTATTTGACAAGGTGAATAATAAATTTTCTCTACTAAGCGTCGGACAAATGCGCAACAAGAACGAAATCTCGTAAATCATGCCAATATTTGCTGCTATCAAGTTTCTACTCTATTTCTATAATACAACTTCAGACAAAAGACCAACAGTAAGTGCAAATCTCCTGACGCGAAAATCTATGCGTCACATAATCTTATGGTTTAACCCCCACTATGCAATGAAAGTACTACAAACCACCAACATTCTTTGTATTCCGAAATCTGAAGTTGGTAATACAAAGAGAGAACAGAGCACTAATAATCGTTTTGTGGATAGATCACAGTTTTGACTGACTTCGCAACTAAGATAACAGTTGTACGAACAACACCCCTCTGGTCATTGTGTTGGTCTATGATAATATGCTGCGTCTTATCACTCTATATCTGAAATGTGATGTTACTAATAGAAATATGACTTTTATCACTTTGTGCATCAGAGATGTTTGAGTGATGAAATTAGTTACTCATTCTTAGAAAGCTGTGATATAAATTTTCTTTGTTTTAAATCACTTTCTTTTTGGAAGTCGACGTCGTCAAATATTCTGTAGCTTTGTAGATTTGGAAGTCTCCATTTCTTATGCAATCTCTCGATCTCACAAGCTTTATTTTTTCTCATCTCAGGTATTCAATTTTAGTACAGGAAGATTAATAAGTAAAATAGTTGTGGACAGTGCGGTTCCTGCCCTTGATTATGACCATACTGGTCAGTTTATTTTCTGTGGGGATGCACAGGTGCGTCTTATCGAAGTCCTTTTGTCAACTATATCCTGATAAGGTGGTCATTTAGACTCAATTGCTTATAAATAGGCTGATATGGATTGTGTAAATCTTAAACGGGCCAAATAATTGTTTTTAACCAAAAGGCAAACGGGTCAAACAGGTTGAAATTCACTCCAAGTTAAATTGTAATGATTAACTATTTGTAATGGACAAAAAGAATTTGTGAGTGCTACCTAACCCTGCTCTATTTACACGTACTAAGTATTAATTTATTACAATCCAGATGTGATTTTACCCGTTGTCTGACATGCCCATCTTGCCACTGTCAGTGTAGGTCTCACACTCCCTACTAAATGGTTGCTTTGGAATTTCAGGGATCTATATATACAGTTAAAGTAAATCCTCATCAAGGTACATTGTCTCGGACTCATCGCACAAAAACTAGCAGCAAGCATAAATCTGAATTCACAACTATCGAATATAGAACATTTTCTTTGATGACACAAGGTCCAGTGTTGCTTTCTCTTACTCGAGATGGAAATTTGTCTTTCTTCAGGTATCTGTTTGAATCCAGTCTCTAGGTTTAAAAGTTATAGGTGGCAATTTTGATCCATTTATGGGGCGCTGTTTTATCTTTATTGGGTCAAATGAGTTGAGATCTAATCCTTACTTGGAAGGGAAACGACTCAAAAAGTCAAATGGTTCGTTGAATTAATCTGAAATGAATAAATGCATAAGAACTCGTCGACTGCTTCAGATTATTATTGTTACATATAGGCTTTGTAATCATATTTAGTACATTTTTCTATCAATCAATTTCAAAAGATATGATCAAAAAAGTGTTTGTGGGTTGTCCCAACCCGGCCGGTCCGCTTTGCCCTGTAACAAAAGATTACCCTTTTGACCCATTACCCGACCTGTTCGCTCACCTTCCATATTGATACAGATTTAAAATACGAATTGCTGATCCAATGATTAACTTTTCGTTGCTGCAGTGTTTCTCTCGAGCTACAAGGGTATCTAACTTTGCGCTGCTCCCTCAAATTGGCTCCACGACTTCACAGCATCCGTGCTTCTTTTTGTCCGCTGCTTTCCCTTGAGAAAGGGGAGTATATAGGTTAATACCCATAACTCACTTTTCATTTCGCTGTATTAGACTGTTTTCTTAGCCTTGGTCAAAATTGCATCATGCCTCCCATATAATCTCAGTGAAAAGTATCCTGACGCTGTAGTATTTATCTTATAGATGACAATTTGCAAATCTCAAAAATTACCATTCAAGAAACTTGATGAGTGTTCTTTAAGGGTTCACGGGCTTGAATTAGGGCCGAGAATAGTGGGTTTATTTTATTGGCCCAAACTTTAAAAAAAAAAACTTGTGCTACAGTGACATGCTACAGTACTAGTCCAAAATCTGGCCCAAAAAATTTCCCCCAATCTGGCCCAACGTAAAAAAAAAAAATTACAAAACGGACCCTTAACTTTTACCTATTTACGACTTTTTATATAATAAACTTTATTTATTAAATATATAACACATATCTACCGATTCATTCAGATCAAAAAATACCCGCGGAAAAATACACGCGGAAAGGTCTTCGAATTGTGAACAAAACGAGCCCAATATTGCAATGTTTCTGACATACGTAAATTTGGCCCAAAGTAAAAAAAAACACCGGCCCAAACTGAAAAAAAAACTTTACAAAACGAGCTTTTATCTATTTACGACTTTCTATATAATAAACTTTATTTATAAAAAAAGCGTACTGCCCCCGCCGCAACGCGCGGGTTAAATTCCAACTCGTTTTAATCCATTAGCTTTCTTATAACACCCTTATCTCAAAAGTAGACTTGTGTTGTTTTCGTATATGCTGAGTTGACAATATGTCTCTGACTATTCACTGATACAAGGGTTTTCTGTTGATTGTGAAGTTATTGGAAGTGAGGATGCAGCTGTCTATTTCTATGATTTAACTCGTCCAAAGAATACATGTGTGAACAAGCTACAGGTGTGTTTCTTCACCATCCCATATAAAAATGTGTTGTCTCAAGATCTTTACTTGTTGCGTGTCATAAACTTGCATCTTTTGTTGCAGGAAGATTCTAAATTAGAATACATGTTTGTCTTCATTAGTCACAAATTTCTGTCTTTAGTGAATGGTTGGCTATTAGCCAATCATATAACTTAAACACGTTCTAACTCAAACGATGAAATTTTCATGGGACAAAACTCTGCACATGATAACATACAAATGAATCATGATAACTTACAAATGAATTTTAGGACTAGCTGGGATAAAGGAACGTCACAGATTCGGAAACTGATTTTTACTGTGGATACAAAATTTATCATTTTTTGTTGTTTGTTGCAAGTACAGGGACATGGATACCCGGTGATCGCAGTTGCATGGAATCATGGTGAGAATCTGTTAGCATCCTCTGATTTTGGTGGCACTGTAATTGTTTGGAAGAGAGAAAAAACGAAACAAAAGAGGTAGATATGGATAACCTCGTGTGTTTCTTCTCTCTGTGAACTTGAGAAAGAAGTTTGGTCGGGTATATCACACACAATTTCTTGCTGGTAGATAGTTTGCATAACATAGAAAACGTATAGCTTTCATCAACCTTTTTTTTTAAATGCGAGCATGAAACACAGACTTTCAAGATGTTTATTTCCCGATAAGAACATCATGGAAGCTCTTTTTGTTCCTTCTAAATGTAAATTAGGTCATTCATAGAACTGGAGTTGAGATATTCATATAAAAGGTTTATATATACTAAGAAGTAGTGAGAATGCATACACTGTACGGGATATTTGTAACAGACGTTTGAACGATGTTTTAACTTTTAAGCCAATGTATTTTTTTATGTTTGATGTGGCATTCTCTTGGGATTCAAGAACTTTGTATGAAATTTTCAAAAAGATGAGCTATGTTGATAAATATAAGCCATCTGTAGAAACCCGATACACGAATGGAGGTGTGGGATCAGGAACGTTTTGAGTTCTGTTCCACCTGCAGTGCGTCTGGGCCTTGTTCGTGATGTCAAAAATGGTGCACCATTGTTGCTAATCATGCTATACCATTGTTCAAGAAACTCTTCTTTGCTGGTATAAAGTACAAATGCCTGGTGACCAGTTACCCCCTAGCCGAGCCGATTTTGAGAAACAACAATGACTGCGATATATAAAGCTCGCAGAAACAAACAATACATACAGTAAACCTAAACCATGATTTTCTCTCTTTCTTGTTTAGCTTCAAAAAACATTAGTTGCCCATCGATGCATCAAATGAGCGTCACGCACATCCCCGTAGCTACGTACCATACCCGTGCTAGGTACCCTATGGTGCGTCGGCAAAATTGAAAAAACGCCCGGCATTCTATGGTGTGTCGACGTAACATACCCGTGCTCTTAGTACTCGTATTACTTTTTCCGTTCATATATTTGTAAAATTCTCACATTAACGTGAACTTTATAGCCAATTTAACCTTCCAATCATTTTACTTCATGTCTTGGTGAAGATTATCAATTAGTATCATGCAAAAACCCGAAAGAAAATCAAAACCCTAAATTCATACACAATCAAATCCATCAACAAATCAATAAAACGTAACGTTCAATCTCATTTCTATACTATATATTGCGTAAAATATTCATATATCATTAACTAACTCGCGTGTTTTTCGTGTTTTTATCAGCCGGTGATTGCGTTTTAATGCGATCACCAGATGAATCAAAACCATCATATATAGCAAAAGTGGTGGAAATCTATGCAAATAATGCAAGTCATGATCACGTGACTGTGCGCGTGCAATGGTATTATCGGCCGGAGGAGGTCGTTGGTGGGAGGAGAAAGTTTCATGGAGGGAAAGAAGTGTTTATTTCCGATCATTTTGATGTTCAAAGTGCTGATACGATTGAAGGGACGTGTAGGGTTTATGGGTTTAAAGGGTATACGAAGCTTGACCGCGTTGGTGATGATGAGTATTTTTGTCGATTTGAGTATGCTTCGGAGAAGGGTGAATTTATTCCTGATAGTGTGGTTGTGTATGTGTTTTAATTTCATGTTATTGTTTTTGCGATTTTATTATGATGTCCATAATTTGTTATTGTTATTGTTAGGTTGTGCTTAATTAGCTGACTAGACGGCTTGCTTATGATATATATTGTCGATCTGCTGATCGATACTGTGAAACGCCCCTTTTCATTTGCCCCGTTCTAGTTGCATCGTTTTTGGTACTTTTGTAACAAAAAAGACAGCATTCAAAAGAATGTTTAAAAATGAGAGAGAGTTATGTATAATTTTAAATTTATACAAAAATTGTTAAGATTACGGTTTACAAAATGACAGAAATGGGACAAAGCAATCTTTAAAGACTCGTATATGAGAAGAAATAGGACTAACAGGTGTGAACTAGGAAAGTTTGTTAGCCTTTTACGCAAAATAAAAGTTTGTTTTAATATCGCAGGTATTGCAAGTGTGAGATGCCTTACAATCCTGATGATTTAATGGTTCAGTGCGATGGCTGCAGCGATTGGTATGTAGGTCTTGTTCATTGCATTGAATTTCATGTTCTATATTTGGGCTGTTGGTATATTGCAAGTTAGGTTGCGTTTCTTTTGGTATGGGACTTTGTTGTGTGTTTTTACATTGGTTTTGTTAAGGATATACTATTAAGTGTGTATGACAGGTCTACGTTTCACACAGAAAGTGTATAAGTTAGATTAACGAGTAGAATTCTCGTTCATATTCTTCTGATTATTAGGGTAGATTACTTCTTCAGCATATGTCTGCTTCTGTCAGTATCTACGGAGTAGTATTTAGTCTTTGGCATCCTTTTGGTTCAGGTTTCATCCTGCGTGTATAGACATGAATGTGGATGAGGCTAAACGAATGGAGCACTTCTTCTGTCAGAGCTGTTTGTCTGATGAGCCGAAGATAACTTCTCATGCTACTTCAAGGCATGTAGTCATGAAGGTGAGTTTTATCAACTACTATTTAGATGTTGTATTTGTTAAATGTGAACCAGCGGCCGGGTTTTTTTTTTCAGTTCCTAATTCTTAAACCATTATTTAACCATGACATTAGCCATTCAAATGTGCAAACAACCAGACTTACCATGATCTGATTTTTATTAGCCATTCAAATCAACAATTTTACTTTTGTTAACGCTTCATATGTACGATTATGAAAATTTCAGGTAGACTCAAAGCGTCTTCGAAGGAGATGCACAACTTTGAAAATAAGTTGTGTTTAGGATGCAAAAGCGGGTTGAAATGGACTAAAACTATGGTTTGGTTTGGTTTGATTGTAATTATACTTAATATTGTGCATATGCTATAATATGTTGAACTTTTTTACTATTGTGATAGACTATGCAGCTTATGTGCTCTTTGGTTAATTTCGCTTTCGTCATAACTATGCTTTGATTTGTTAGACACTTAGACACCGTGCATTTTCGCTTATACGTCAGACTGACTGCTATGTTTTCTGAGTTACCCGCTACACTAATAGTCTATTGTATTAAGACATTTGGTTCTTTTATCCCATGCAAAACACTTATATACACTCGGCATAAAGTAAACAAGTCTTAGTGATGAGACGCCTGCACAAGTACCTCAATTCTTATAGAGAAGTCGAGCACATGTAACATTTCCTTTATAAGTATATCTTGTCTATTATAGATTCTATCTTATTAATATTGCAGTAACTTTCACGCCTGTCATTTAAAATAATGACATAAATAGCACATGAGATCGATTTTCAAAAAATGTGAAGATCTTGATCAACTCATCAACACTATATTCCTTGTATATACACTTCACTTAGACGTTCTTTTCATAATAGAAACCGTTGACGCATCACCTCCTGTTTCCTCAAATATAACTATCAAATTTTGTGTCGGCTTTAACCAAGATCGAGGGACATGGTACCTACACAATCAAAACAAAAACACAATCCTGAGTGTTGGTGAAAAGTGTTCCATACATTTTGTACGAAGATCTGTTTTATTGATATAGGAAAATGGTTAAGGTTACCATCGTTGGGTTGGTATTCCACAGCGAGTTTGACACTTGACGAGGTGATAAGTACCAGCATAGTTGCAGGCATTACAACTACCTTTAGCATGAATTGTCCAGTATCGTCCTATGATTTGACCATTTATCTATACTTGACCCTTTCCCATCCCCTTCATGTCAATAGCCAAAGGCTCACCTCCTTGCGGGGCATTAAAATTAAAAACCGCAAGTTTAACAGTTGGTTAATTGCAAAACTCGGGGTGCAAAAGTCCCTGTTTCTGACTTTTTTAAAAGACGTGGCTGGCATCACTACCGGGATGGGCTAGATTGTGGCCGCGATGGAGAAAAGGTACGGGCGGGGACGTCGTGGAGATTAGGGGATGGGGGGGGGGGAGTGGGTGGATGCTTCGCAGACCGCAATGAGTATGAGTCCTCAAGATGTTGTACAGGTCTAAGCGGCGTGTTGGTGGCAGGGTTGGGGTTGGCGCGCGGAAGGGAGGCAACCATAATACAGGGGGGATGAGTATGGTGGTCTCGGTTTTTTAGGTCTTATGAAAACATTCACAATGTAGTTGCATCAAGCTAACAATGGCATAATTGACGACTGAATATGTCTGGTAGTTGGGGGACCTGCCACATTCTGTCCTTCTACGCTCTGACACGACAATGATCGTATTCTCTCTGTAGTGCTCGATTGTGTTGGCAGCTAGGGGGGGATCAGTGATCTTCATACTTGATTGTAGTGAAACACACACACATATCTCTCTTCTAAATAAGGATTGCTAGTTATCACTCACTCTCATCGGCAGCGTTCATAGATGAATTAGAGCGAGATGAGGGCCACGTCTTTTTGGAAGTATATATGTTTGACAGTGGGGGTTGGGGCGGAGGTATGGAGCAGGCGTCTCCAATTTGTGCGGCTAGGTTCATGGATTCACCTTTTAAACCAACCTGTAAAAACATATTGGAAGAACAAAAAGACAAAATTACTCATCCGTTCTAGAAATAAGACAGGTGAAATCTTGAGATCAGACAGGCCAACTTTCAAAGAGAACACACCTGGTATGACCATTTCTGTTTGGATATATCCCTCGAGCCATGACCTACCCCATGCAACGTAACGGGTCCTAAAACTCTCGTCTTCCATAGCTCAAAATGTGGCCCGTTGTTCTTTAGTCACAAAAAATCACCATCTTTAGATTCATTTTTAGTTGAGATTAATTGCAAAAAACGTTAACAGACTTTTTATTAGTCATGTCTTAGTCATTGTACTTGTTCTTGTACATTCGAGTCGTTAAAAGATGCCTTTGTGTCCTATTTAGATCAATTGTGTCCCGTTTAGATCATTTTGTAACCAAACGACCTAAGATTTTGGATTACAAAATGACCCGATTAAGTAACAAAACCATGTTATGATGAGTCAGGTATGAAAAAATAAATACAATGACTAAAACATGAAAAATAAAAGAAAATTTTGCTATTATCTACAAATAACCCTGTAAAAAGTTATATCAAATAAAGAGAATCAGATGGACTTAAACAACTCACTGGAAACCTGATAGCGACACTAAGTAGTGAAATCTTGTTCATTCCAGCTCGTAAATTGGCATTTCTTGTGAACTGAACTTTCCTACTTTCTGGACCTCCAAATGCCGAACCTGATAAATTCATGTACAAATCATAAGTTGATAACATTATGGGTACGAGTTTAGATCATTCAGTTGTAGATACATGCTTAGTAGATATGTACCTATGAGTTGGTTGTTGACATAAACATGTAAAGCATGGCCTTCAGACTCCACATATAGAGAAGGAGCACTGCCCCGGTGTAATTCTGACGGGTTTTTTCACAACACTAGAAACCGAGTTTAAGAGCACTAATATAAGCTATACTGAATAATGTAGAAATTATATGGCATACTAGACATGTTCTAGAGCATAATGCAGCACTCTTCTCACCTGGTAGTATACCAAAGATAGTCACTTGCATCTCTAGTTACGCTCACTTGATCCAACAGACCAGAAACGGTCATCTTTGAATCAGAATCGACAGTTGAAACGTCTTCACTGAATGTTTGCCAAGCGAGTCTATTCACATTTGTTGGCAACATATTAGTTAACGATGTCTTGGTTCCGACCGGGAAAATATAATATAAAAATGATAAGGAGCCCGGTTTAGGTACTTGTATCTCATTTCATGATCAGTAGTATGAAGTTACGAACCTATGCAGTGTTAAAAACGGCATGCTTGCAATCAGGAAGAATGCTGATTGACCATGGTGGTAGAGTGTGGCGCTTCTTTCTGAATGTAACTGTTGTCGATGAGTTGAGATGGTAATTGGCTATAAAAGCAGCACAACCTCCGGTTTTTGATGAGAACACATGTGCCTGTAATTTGTTAAAGACTCGAGTCACAACATGTCAAACGGGTATAATAAAAATAAGAACGGGTCAAATGGGTCGAATGAACATGTCAAAAGTTGCTTGAAGTCTATATCAAATACAGAAGACCTCTAAAATTAGCTATTTCAAAAGTTGCTTGAAGTACTCTTTTTTGTTTAGAGTCGACATTTTTGGACAAAAAGTGTTTCGCTACCCAAACTGACCTTGCCCACTAAGAAAGTTAATCGTTTTGCACATCATTTAACTTTGTATACTACAAATCTGTTCATAGGTTCCGATGAAACGAAAGTGGGATCAACTGAAAGGATAGCTCGCTCGCTTGATTTGATAGCTTTATGAAGCTCCTTTAGGTGATCATATTTCGGTTGCCTTAGCAAACCTGTCCATGCAAAAGTAATTACTTCAGAAGGTTATGTGGAATATGCAATTATCACACGGGCCTCACAAAATGATATTTTCATAGTTTAATTTTGTATGAGTCTCTTATGCAAATATTAAAAATGACTTGTGTAATTTTGCTTACCATATTCATCTATTGGAGCATCATAGTCCTAGCTGGTAGTGACGAACGGGCCTCCAACTCACCTTTCAAAGTTTGTTCTTCCATGATACTATTTACAATAAGAAATCTTAGTTTAGTTTAGTTTATTGATGTAACAAACTTTGTTCTTCTATATGAAAGAGGTGTTAACCATGTAATAATTTGTGAATGAGCCTCCTTTTTGAACAAACCGCACAACAGCAAAGGCCAAATCTTGAACGGGTCGACGTGCTATAGGTCCAGCGAAATCCGAGAACCTTTACACAATAGATTTCAAATGAGTGACAAGATTCCACATAGTTAAAAGAGCATCAAACATGAAATTGACTTTAGTTGTCAAACTTATTCATATCAAAATCACAATAACTCTCCAATCCTGTATACTTTAACGCCTA
>BQNB010055254.1:0-32890 GCA_026074375.1 Tanacetum coccineum
TTTGTACTAGCAGTAGTAACTACTTAGCAGTTTTTCTTCTAAGTCTCTGAGCAGTCTTAACTTCCACTAGCAGTAGTAACTTATACATCAGCAGCACTAACTTAGCAGCAGTAACTCTAAGATCATCAAGAAGTCTTTTAATCCCAACAAAATTGTATAATGTAGAACCACAAGATTTCCCAAGTGTATAATAATGAAACATATGCAAACATCACAAAAATGTAATTACGTTTCCCTAAGCTTATGACACTGAAGCTCGACATGTGTGAATTGCAATATAAATTGCCAACATTGCCCGTGATGATGTTCTAACCAGCAACATCCCAAATTCGACAAGATATACGTTCATTTGTCCAGTGATAGCTAATCATCCGAACGGGGATGTCAATCCCAAATAGATCTATTTATAACATTCGCGCTTACAATCTAGTAATTGATAGTTCATGATAATAGGCTCAGTGGGTTATCGCTACTTAGGCAAACACGTAATCATAATATAAAATGTCCACTTGTGTCCAATTGTAAAACAAAGCATGTTTCTCACCCCAAAAGTTGTAAATCATTGTAATCGTAAAAACATGGGGCTATGAACTCACCTTGAGTGAATGAATCAACAATGTATCACAGAAGCGTGAAAAACCCCACGTAAGTGTCTGAATGCAACCTAATTATGTATAGGTCGTATGAGTACTAATTACTTTGAATAACTAATATCGTATATAATTCTATATAGCTACATCACCATCTAATCGTAATTGAGAAATAATATTTATAAAGTTAAAATGTTTATACATATTACATTAGTAAAAATGTCGTAACTTTCTTGTTTTAAGTCCTTTTTGTACGTTCTTTATGTCCACGATTTCGTATTAAAAAGATATATCAAAATATTACATTTTAATATTTTTAACTCTCTGGTGAACAATGGTTTTTACTGTTCATGCACTTTAGAAAATTATTTTTATAAATTTAATTATCGAAATCTCGTAAAAGTCATATCTTATGCGTTTTAACTCCGATTTTAGTAATTCTTTTGAGCACGTCTTCGTAATTAAATTTTTTATCTAATTACATTATTTTCCAAAAAATTTCTGTAATAAATAGCAATTTGTTTTTATAAAAGTATTTATTATTATAAACTTGCAAATGGCTTAACTTCTTCGTTATAGCTCGTTTTTTCGAGTTCCTTATATGCCTACGATCGTCATGACATGTAGTATTATATAGAATAATAAAATAAATACTTTATTTTCGTAATTAAAACAGAAACTTTTGATATTTTGGTTAAAATGTGTATAAAACTTGTTTTTATAAGTTTTTAGTTTAGTTAATTTGCTACAAGTCCTCTACAACACTTTATATCATAAGTCTCATATACTTTAGGTATTTTAGTCTATCATTTGTCCAAGAATACAAGTTCTTACATTTATTCATTTGTAACTTTAATAAGTAAACTTTTAAACCATTAATTTATATACACTTTTTATAAATTAACCAACACTTGTATATCAATATAACATATGACAAAGTATATCAAACCATGATCAAGTGTAAAAATCTATTTTACATGTTAATATATTTCCTAGATGGAGATTTACTATATAAACATCATATACACATAAAATCATAAATGTAAAGAGTGTAGGGTTATTAGATGACCTTACGATGATGTATGATGAAGAGTAACAAGTTATAAACCCTAGTTTAGAATTAAAACCCAAGCTTCCAAGACTAGAAAACCCTAATTTCCAAGGAAACCCTAATCTTGCACTTTTCTTGATTAACCCTTTTAAACACTAAACCAAGCCTTCAATATACCTTAAAATACCTTAGATATGATGTTAGAACACTTGAATACTTGGTAGCACCATTATATACTAAAACTTGGTCCAAGTTACTATTAGAAAGACCAAGACTATAAGAAAATAAGGGGAGGGAATTAAAGAGGATTTTTAGTCAAGTTCACTAGTCATGATACTAACTGTGATGAGTGCTAGTGTTTGTACAAGTGCTAGTAGAGTTTTTGTGTGCTCAATGTCCCCTAAGGAGTTCATATGGTCTGAATTTTAAGGGGGGGAGGGGGGAAGGGACTAAGAAAGTCTTAGATATTTTGAGGTAATATCTTGCATTACTTGTAGTTTTAATATGTATAGATTAAATGTAGATGTATAAACTTGTAATGTGTAGGTTTTGGTTTGGTTCCCTTATATATAATTCGGCTACAATGAATAACATGGATGAAGTTTTATAAAACTTTGGGTATTGGGTATGATAATGGGTATTTGTTGAAGCGTAGATAGGTTTTGGTGGTTTCGTGAATGCCTAAATGTATTTTATCACGAAACGTAAACACTTTACGTAACCAATAAAAATAAAATGTGAAAAATTAATAATTATCCTCCAAATAATTATCTAACACTTGCTTGATGTAAACTTTAATTTGTTTGATGCCCGTTTACGTTGAATGACAATTTTTAGTTTACGCGATTTAACTTAACAATTAAAATTAAAAGCAAACGCGTACGAGACTAAAAATAAATAGTAAAATAAATGACGTCGTAAAATGACCTAAAAACACGGGGTGTTATTGTCTTACCCCGTTAAATGAGCCTTGTCCTCAAGGCTTAAGACGCGGCACTTGATGACGGTGCGGTCTTTGTGAAGAGATGTGGATATTTCTTCCAAAATTGATCCTCACGTTCCCATGTGAACTCAGGACCGCTCCTAGAGTTCCATCGAACCTTAATGATTAGAATACGGCTTTGTTTTAATCGTTTATCTTCACAATCTATGATTTCTACTGGTTCCTTGATAAAATGAAGCTTGTCATCAATATGAAGTCCATCCAATGGAATGGCTAATGGTTCGTCGGCATAGCACTTCTTCAAGTTAGATATATGAAACATATTGTGAACCCTGCTTAGCTCTTGAGGAAGCTCAAGCTTGTAAGCAACGGATCCAACCTTTTCCAACACCTTGAATGGTCCAACATACCTGGGGTTTAACTTCCCCTGTTTTCCAAAATGTATGACCCATTTCCAAAATGTATGACTCATTTCCAAGAGTTACGCTTTAAATAGACATAACTCTTTTGTCGATTGCGAGCGGCTTGAATTCTTTTTTTGATCCGAATGACTTTTTTCGTTGTTTATTGAACTATTTCTGGACCGGTGAGTTGAACTTCTCCAACCTCGGTCCAACAAACAGGTGAACGACACTTTCAACCGTAAAGTGCTTCAAATGGTGCAGCCTTGATGCTAGCGTGATAAATGTTGTTATATGAAAACTCAACTAATGGCAAATGGTTAACCCAACCCTTTCCAAAGTGGATCACACAAGCACGCAGCATATCCTTGAGAGTTTGAATAGTCCTCTCGCTTTGTCTGTCAGTTTGCAGATGGTCTGCAGTACTCATATCTAAATTCGTACCCAATGCCTTCTGAAGTGACCTCTAGAAATTTGATGCGAACCAAGGGTCACGATCACAAATGATTCAAACATGTATTTTATGCCTCGTAACTACCTCTTTTAGGTACATTCTTGCCAATATTTCCATAGGATCAGTTACCCTTATTGGTAAGAAGATTGCAGATTTAGTAAGTCGGTCAACAATCACCTAAATGGTGTCATAACCTTGTGACGACTTAGGAAGCTTCGTGATAAAATCCATAGTGATATTATCCTATTTCTATTAAGGTATCTCGGGTTGCACCAATAAACCCGATGGCCTTTGGTGTTCAACCTTGACCTTAGCATATGTCAAACATTTTCTAACATAGGTGGCGATGCCGGCCTTCATATTGGGCTACCAATATAGCTTCTTCATGTCCTGATACATCTTGTCAGAACCCGGATGGATAGAGTATTTTGACTTATGGGACTCGTGCATGATTACAGTCCTTAAATCACCATAACATGGTAACCAACTCCTGCCATTTAAGCATAGAGTTTCATCAGCGCGGGGTTCCAACTTTTCCTTTGGTATATCCTTCCTGATCATACCTCATACGTCTTCCTTTTTGAAGTTCTCTGGTTTCCGTGCTTCTATTTGAGCTTCTAAAATTTGTTTGGGCAGATTCAAACCAATAGTCATGACTAAGGCTCGAACCCGTAATGGCTTATTCTGTTCTTTACGGCTAAAGGCATCGGCCACTACGTTTGCTTTCCTTGGGTGATAACGTATTTCAGAATCGTAATCGCTGAGCAACTCTAACCAATGACGCTGCCTCATGTTCAGCTCCTTTTGATCAAGAATGTCTTGTAAACTCTTGTGATCTGTGAACACCGTACACTTGGTTCCGTACAAATAGTGTCTCTAAATTTTTAGAGCAAACACTATCGATCCGAGTTCCAAATCATGAGTCGTATAGTTTTTCTTATGAATTTTCAGTTGGCGTGATGCATAAGCAATTACTTTCTCCCTTTGCATTAATGCAACACCCAATCCTTTATGCGAAGCATCACAATAAACCACAAAATCCTCGCTTCCTTCAGGTAGAGCCAGAATTGGCGCACTGCATAACTTCTGCTTTATTAACTGGAAGGCGGCTTCCTCCTTATCACCCCAATCAAACTTAACTCCTTTCAGAGTAAGCTTGGTCATTGGCTTGGTGATCTTCAAAAATCCTTTAATGAATCTTCAGTAATACCCAACAAGACCTAAGAGATTAGGGATGCCTAATCTCTTATGGATTCGATCTTGGCGAGATCCATGTGAATGCCTTGACTATCAATCATGTTGCTGAGAAATTGTACCTTGGGAATTCAAAATTCACATTTAGAGAAATTAGCATACAACTCCTCTTTCTTAAGCAATTCCAGAATTGTCTTAAGATGTTCTTCATGTTCCTTCTTGTTCCTTGAATAGATAAGGATATCATCAATAAAGACAATCACAAACTTATCCAGATATGGCTTGAACACCCGATTTATGAGATCCATAAATACCGCTGGTGCATTCATCAAACCAAATGGCATAACTTGGAACTCGTAATGACCATATCGAGTTTTGAATGTCATCTTCATAATATCTCCTTCACATACTCGAAGCTGATGATAACCTGATCGCAGGTCTATCTTAGAATAAACGCTGGATTCTTGTAGTTGATCAAATAAATCATCGATCCTTGGGAGTGGATAACGATTCTTCACCGTTAGCTTGTTCATTTCTCGGTAGTCGATGCACATTCAAAATGATCCATCCTTCTTCTTGACAAACAAGACCAGAGCTCCCCAAGGTGAGGAACTTAGCCTTATGAAGCCTTTGTCGGATAGCTCCTGGAGTTGATCCGACAATTCCTTCATTTCAGATAGAGCTAAACTGTAGGGTGCTCGTGCTAAAGGTGCAGCACCAGGTATCAAATCGATCTAAAATTCCACTTGTCGAGTCGAAGGAAGACCCAACAAGTCCTCGGGAAATACTTCAGGAAAATATCGAATGATTAGTACGTCCTCAAGTCGCTTCCCCTCCGACTTATCTTCAGTCTTCTTTGTAGTAACATGTGCCAAAAAGACATGACATCCTTTTAGCATGTACTTCTGCGTTTTAGTTCATGAGATGATGTTCAAATGAGTCTCATTTCCCCGGTCGCTTCCGTCACCACAAACAATCAACATTTCATTTCCCTAGGGAATACGAACGATTTTCTTGGCACAAACAATGACAGCTTGCTACTTTGCCAACCAATCCATACCAATTATGACGTCGAAACAACCAAGTTCTACAAGCATTAAATCTATGTTGAATGGGTGATTTAAGAAGTTTAATGTACAACCCCGAATGATAGTGTTTAACCCAATTATTCCCTCATCGGCTAGTTCAACATCATAATACTGATCTAAGGTAGTTGGTGTGATATCAATTTGGAAGCTAAATGTAGTAGACACAAAACTCCTATCGGCACCAGTATCAAATAAGATAGAAGCTTAGCGGTTGTTTAGAAGGAACATACCCGTGATGACGTTTGAGTCTGGGTTTGTCCCTGTATTGCCTACCACGTACACTTTTGCTGGTGCATTGCCATTTCCACCTTGATTACCACTCAGCTTTGGATACTCCCTCTTGAAATGTCCATGGGCTCCGCACTCAAAGCAAGTAGCTTTCTGACCTACCCTAGTGCCTCTTTAGTTGTTAGCAGTATTGGCATTTGTAGGACTCCTGTAGTCACGGGCCAGATGGCCAACTCTGTTGCACTTATGGCATTTAGGAGCACATGGACCATCATGGTGATAGTTGCATTTGGAGCACAGTGGTTTAGATCCCCCATATAGCTTCTTCTCCCCATGCCCAATAGTGTAGGCTCTGCCAGTGTTTTGCCTCTTGTTTTGTTATTGTTGTTGGTTCTGATTGTTCCTTGACGTGTCCTCAAACTTCCTTTTATTCTCAACCTGACGTTCAACAAAAGTGTGGATCTTCTTATCCATCAGCTCAGTTGCAAACTCAATTGCATCATGCATTGTCTTCGGCTTAGACGTCATTACACTCCCATGCATCATGTCGGGAAGACCACCGACATACTTTTCAATCTTATCAGACTCTTCGGGAAACATCCTCCCGTACAACAAAGCCAACTCCTAAAAGTGTTGAGTATAACTTGCCAAGTCAGTACCCTTCACCTTCAACTCCTAGATCTCCATCTCCAATTTCTTGATCTCATTTCGAGGGCAGTACTTAGCAGTCATCATTTTCATAAGTGTGTTCCAAGGCATGCCGTGAGCGGCATCCTGACCAACTGTCTTGACATGGGATTTCCACCATGTTAAGGCAACACCATGAAGGGTGCAAGTAGCAAACTTAACTTGGTTCTCGACTGCACAGTTATTGATATTTAAGACAGTCTCCATTCTTTTAAACCATTAAGTTAGACCGACAACACCTTCAGTATCTTTGAAGTTCATGGGTTGACATTTGAGGAAGTCAGTGTAAGTACACTCACGAACAGTTCGTTCAATCCTTCTACTACCCATTCCCAAATTATGGCTGTCATCGCCATTCCGGCTTCTTTCAGCGTCACGTGCTGCCAATGCATCAACAACGCCTTGGTCGATCAGTGCCTTAAGCTGGGCATTGGTGACAGGTGTGGTGGTGGTTATTGTGGCCGGTGATGCCCTTGTGGTTCTTTTTGTTGGTGCCATTTTCTTCAAATCATAGTAAAATATAATACCCGTTAGATTTCATACAATCATAACCGTGACATGATATATACACAATAAATAAAGTAAGATCACATCACACAGTGAAATATGCAACCTAAAGTGAGATCAACATGACATATACATGATAAATAAAATGAGATCACATCCCACAGTGAAATATGCAACTAATTTGAAATTAACAATGGTGTAGCTAAATCGAAATTCATTCATAATAAATTCGATTACAGACATGACATAATACATCCATTCCATATATAATCTGGAAAACAAACATGACCGGTTCGGTTACAAAATGATCACTGCCATTAGGTTACAAGATGAAAATAAAACCTAGAGCCTTACTAGCCGGGAGTTACCCATAATACTTAGTAGGCTATACAAAATAGCTAAGACATAACCAGATCTAAGAACTACTATCGGCCTCCTCCGGTACATCAGGATGTGTTAGATCCCTAGCAGGTCTTTGCTGACTCTGTAGTGCTACCATCTGAGTATGCAAGTCCTCGGCAGATTCAGTGCCTCTGCGAGCTGTGCCTGTCGTCTGCGGTCTGCAGCCCGCAAATCTCCAATCTCAGTTTGTTGTGCTAAAACTATAGTCCGTAGTGCCCTAACCTCAGAACGTGTCGTATCATTGACATTCATAGACTGTACCCAAGCCTCACGAGAAGCTCTGGCCTCACTCTCCATAAGTCTAGCCGTGCGAGCATGGGAGCATCTATCTCTATGTAGCAAGTTGAGCTGACAGCTCATCAATGATCTATCATCATGTGCATCATCAAGTCTCCCATAAATCTCATTTGTATCATGCCTAACAATAGTGACAAAATTTTTCATCCTCTGACCCAACTCTGCCACATCAGTCGTTGGTATCTCCTCTGTAATCTCATCTGGATCCTCCCAAACATCAGTAATCTCGTAACCTATCTCTCTATCTGGGTCACGTGTAATCTTGGCATCTAGAGTGCCAACAAAACCATAATCTGCTCTAAAGCCTCCAGTAGACCTAGCAGTAAGAGCAGATGAGCTCTCCCCGATCTCATACCTAGGACCAGGAGCAATGCACAACCTCTTTCGAGGTGGTAACGTAACCTCGGGAACATCCGCTCTATAGTCAGTAGAGGGTAAAAGCAAAGGTAGTGATGATGTAGGTAATGGTATAGGTAAGATCGGTGGTGTCCCTAATGGTGGTGTCCCTGATGGTGGTCTTAAACAGTAGGTGGATGGCGCAACAGCTCTCATCTTGGCCATAGATGCTTTGGTACGTGGAAGTACAATAGATGGTGGTAGTGGTAGTGGATGTGAAGTAGATGGTGACTCAGCTCTCAATCTGATCATAGCAGCTCTGTAGCCTAAGGAGTAGAACTAACAAGTAGTGGTGAAAGTGATATAGGTAATGGTGATGATACTGGTAGTGGTGGGGATGGTATCTGCAGTAGTGGTGATGAGTATGATGTAAATGGAGATGGTGGCAGAGTAGATATGGCAAGAAGTCTGTCAACCTCTGCCTTAGACAAGAATGGTATAGGTGTCTGAGCTCAGATAGACATCTTGGTAGTGGTACGACATGCGGGTGGTGGGACGGAGTCAGCCGAAGCTAGGTGCTCTCCTCATCCTCGTCCTCATCCTCCTCCTCGTCATCAGCATCTTCTCCGGAAGACTCCTCCTCATCCTCCTTATCATCTCTGTCAGTGGAATAATCAGCTAGATCCTCCTCAGGATCCTCATCATCCTCCTCTTTCGGATCCTCATCGGACTCAGTAATATAACCTAGTGAATCAGCAATGGGTGAGACAGCAGCAGGCAGTAGCTTCTCCTCAGCTAGAAGCACATCATCCTTAGGTGGCATAAACTCTGGGTATACAGACTCAGGAACAAAATCTGGTGGAGGTGGCTCCTGCATAGCACCCCCACCCCCCCCCCCCACCCCCCCCCCCCCCCCCCCCCCCCCCCCCCCCCCCCCCCCCCCCCACCACCCCCCCCCCCCCCCCCCCCCCCACCCCCCCCCCCCCCCCCCCCACCCCCCCCCCCTCCCCCCCCCCTCCCCCCCCCCCCCCCCCCCCCCCCCCCCCCCCCCCCCCCCCCCCCCCCACCCCACCCCCATCCCCCCCACCCCCCCCCCCCCCCCCCCCCCCCACCCCCCCCCCCCCCCCCCCCCCCCCCCCCCCCCCCCACCCCCCCCCCCCTACCCCACCCACCCACCCCCCCCTCCCCCCCCCCCCCCCCCCCCCTCTCATCAGCATCATCTCCGAGGACTCCTCCTCATCCTCCTATCATCTCTGTCGGTGGGAAATCAGTTGGATCCCTCTCAGGATCCTCAATCATCCTCCCTTCGGATCTACCTCATCGACACATAATATAACCTAGTGAATCAGCATAGGTTAACAGCAGCAGCAGTCGGCTGCTCCACAGCTAAAGCACATTCATCCCTTAGGTGGCATAAACTCTGGGTATACAGACTCAGGAACAAAATCTGGTGGAGGTGGCTCCTGCATAGCAACCTTTATATATGCATAAGGGTCCTCTGGCATCATGGGCAGTCCATAGTATCCATGTACAATGCCTCCTGGGGATCCTATGTCTGACAGATCCTTGAACTCACTAGATATCTCTGTGTAAGTGACCGTGGAATGCTCTGAATCCGACATGACAAAATCTGAAAATCAAAAGTAGCTTATATAAGTATTAATATACGACTCTTATCGTAATATACGTAATATATATTATAAACACGTATATCAACCATGAATGCATCTAGTCTAACCAACTAATTCAAACAGCTAGTGTATGTATGTCCCGTGAAAACCCCTTTGTATGAATGCAATGTTTGAAAATGGTTATAGTCCAAGTAAAAACATTTGACCTGGTTATCTATAACCTTGGCTCTTGATACCACCCCCAAATCAGGTCGCAGCAGAATGTGGGTCATGGGAGTGTTACTTCATAGATCAATAGCACAAGATATATATGAGAACGACCTCAAAAGAGTCGTAAAACTGATACATTGGATTTAAACAAATTGTTTATTATAAAAGCCCCTAGCTTCACTTGTTCATTGTTCAAAAAAGTAAAGATTCTAGCACATAACAAATATTTCCCCAAAATGTAATGCGACTAAATCTTTATGCATGTGACTTCCAAAGTAACGACCACCAATGTATCCTTTGCACCTCTTGCCTTATTGACCTCCTGAAAAACATGCTTTAAAATGTCAACATAAAGTTGAGTGAATTCACAGGTTTGTAAAATGTATAATGTAGGACCACAAGATTTTCCAAGTGTATGATAATGCAACATATGCAAACATCACAAAAATGTAATTACGTTTCCCTAAGCTCATGACACTGAAGCTCGACATGTGTGAATTGCAATATAAATTGCCAACATTTCCCGTGATGATGTTCTAACCCACAACATCCAAAATCCGACATGGTATACGTTCATTTTTCCAGTGATAACTAATCACCCAAACGGGGATGTCAATCCCAAATAGATCTATTTATAACATTCGCGCTTACAATCCAGTAATTGACAGTTCATGATAATGGGCTTAGTGGGTTATCGCTACTTAGGCAAACACGTAATCATAATGTAAAATGTTCACTTGTGTCCAATTGTAAAACAAAGCATGTTTCTCACCCTATGATGACATCAAATAATGTCTATTTTATAGCACATGTATCCCATGATATTAACCCATTTTGTATAGTTATTACAAAGAATTGTTACATAATCGTTTATATTTGAGAATTGCAGTAATTATGGAGTAATTGTTGAAAGATAGCAAAAGGCGCGCATTATGGAGCTTAAATGAAGATATTTTGAAGATTATTATTCTGAAGACCAATATGCCGTATCCATCAAGGAAGATATGGTGTATCCGTGCCTGCACTCACCGAAGACCACAAAAGATTAAATATCAATACGCCGTATCCAGTGGACTCAATACGCCGTATTCAAGATATGGAATCAATATAATATTCTAGAAGTGTTGGGATTAAAAGACTTCAAGATGATTCTTAGAGTTACTACTGCTCAGGTATATATTAGTGTTGTCAAGCATAACTTAGTGCTTGACAACACTAATAGTAAGTACTGGTAGTGTAAAAGTTACTATTGCTAGTTACTACTGTTAGTATATATTAGTACTGTTAGCATAAAGTTACTACTGCTAATAAAAGTTAAGACTGCTTAGAGATGAAGACTGAAAATATACTAAGTAGTTAATACTGCTAGTACAAAAGTTAGTACTGCTAGTGTATGTTAATAGTGCTAGAGTAAACTTCTAAGTGGTTAATACTGCTTGTGCTCAGTTACAACTGCTGAGTTATTACTACTGCTGGAAGGATTATGCTGACAGAGATGAGATCAAAGATTGATTGGAGAACAAGAATGTTGATCCCTTTTGAACAGATCTTACTTAGCTTGTTAAAGCTTAGTTGTGTTGGATAGATCCAAAACAACTGTAGGATCCCGATCTACACTTTCACTTCATATTACACAACACGGATCGAACCAAGAAACTAGAAAAGAGATAGAGAGGTGGTGGTGTAGAGAGAGATAGAAGAGAGAGAGATGAGAGAAAAAAGAGAAAAGATATTATTTAGAAATTATGAGAAGCAGATATTTTCTAAGTAGAAAATATCTATATATACCCCTACACATTTAATGTGACGCGCGGTCATTGTTCTTCTTAGTATTGCAAACTAGATTCCGCATAGTTTGTAGTATTCACAATCTTAGTTTCTATTATAGTTATCTTGGATCTATCCAACAGAACTAAGCTTTAACAAGCTAAGTAAGATCTGTTAAAAAGGGATCAACACCTACTTTTGCCAAAGTGTAGGTGGCCTCTATGTGGGGAAATTCTGGTTCCACTTTGGTCCTAGACCAACAACAAAGTTAGTGTCTACCTGTTATCTCAATACACTCAAAGGGTGTATTACTCTTTCATTGTGTGGTCCCACTTGACATTATTTAAAATTGCACGAATGGTCCCATGTTGACGATTTAGTATAAGTACAGACATAGTGTCATTTTCCCTCAAATGACACCACACAAACCCTAACTTCTAAAAAACCTCAAATTGTTTTCTCCAAAATGAATTGAATCTGTAAAAACCCAACATTTGTGCGTACTTCATGGACGAACACAAACCCTAGAGCGTCGCTACCGCTTTCGTTGTTGATTCTCAATCCGAAGTTTGTCCAATTTTTTTTCGCTTGGTTATCCACCTATGTTGTGCTCGAGCACTTTCAATATCCCTGGTTTTGCAAAGAAAAAGAAATGGCACGTTGAAGAATCTAAGTAATGCAATTTTATACTAAAAATCGGAGGCCTTAAGAGTTGGGCTGTATATGTAGTTGGTTTTATTGGTGTTTTCCTATTTGATGTAATGGTTTATCTTTAGTATTTTTTCAAAACTGATCTTATATATTGACCAAAAGTATTATGTAATGGTCAATTAATTTTTTGATATGTAACGAAGTTTAAGTTTTTCTATGAAGATATTTAATTCAGTGTTGTGCCTTATTATTTGTATTGATGGCAATATATAGACAAAACCAATTCACAACATAAGCAAATGCGAAAAACTAGATAAAGAGGACAAAAGGAAGCTATTAATAGTAACCGCAAAACAATAACAAAGACTTGGTTGCAAGATAAATGAATAGAGAAAAGGTTTATTTGGTTTTGCTGAATTAAACATCTATTACCAATCACAAACATAGTACAAACACTCATAAAAATACAGACAAACCATGATGACATAAATTCCAAAGCACAAGGTCGCCTTAAACACAACATAGACTCAAACAAAACATGCCAAAAATTTAAAAGAAACACAACAAAATTGTAGTCAATGGCAGTGCCTACATGGGATGCCTGAAAATTATCCCACGTGCTACATGAACAAGTCAATTTTGGTCAGAGTATACTCTCAGTTGAAGCTTATTTAATATTGTTAAAACGGGCTTAGTAACAGGAGTAAGTGGTCCATCACATTTTTGAATAACTTTTTGGACAATCACAGTCCTCTTCATCAGGTATTCTCTTACAAATTCTAGGAAAGTAATGATTGGGCTATCCCTAGCATCTAACAACTGTCTATTGAAGACCTCATATCAGCACATTGTTTGTAAGTAAGAGCGAATCATAGTGGTGTGCCCTTCCTTATAGATAATTGAGTTTTGAATGTTAAGTATTAGAAAACATCAAAAAATAATCAAGAGCATTCAAAAGCATCAATTCATAACATATAATGTAAATTAAGTACACATACCAGAAAAGTAAGCTCTGCTCCAACGTTCAAGTGAAATCTTATTCAACAATTCAAAAGCTTTCTTGTTGTATTCTTTCAACTCTTGCATATGTTTTTGAAACTTAACCATAGTTGTGGATGTTGAACACTTTCATACCATTCCTTGTAGTCTCCTCCTCTCCAAGTTAATTTCATGTTTTCATTTATGTGCCTCACACAATACCTATGCTCAACAACTGGAAACAACTTTGCAATTATTAGCAGCATACCCTAATACAATTATAGAACATAGTTAATAAAGACCGTCTGAATTAAACAAATATCATGTAAAAAAAATTATGAAATCAGTATTGAATGTTACCTTTTGCCTGTCCGTGATGAATGTGAAATTGAAGTTGCTTAATAGTTCTAAATCATCAGCAAGACAACTTAAGAACCATGTCCAAGAGTATTAGTTTTTTTGATTCCAGAATACCATATGCCACTGGTAGATCCTAATATTGGCATCTACACCACAACTTTAAGCATCTGACCAGGGTATTGGTCCTCTCATAAATGACCATCCAAACCAACAAGTCCCTTCCATCTTCAAAGAAAACGCCATTTACAGAGCACCCAATCATACATATATATATACCTAATACAGTCATGATGTTTTGTATGGATCATCTTCCCTGTAAACATCTATCTTAACTATGGTATCTGGGTTACACCTTTGTAGCTCACTAACATAATCCATCAACAAAGAGTATTGTACATTAATATCTCATCTCAAATGAACCTGTGCCTTTGCCTTTGCCCTAAATGCTTTTGTCTTTGAAACACCAACATAGAACTCTTTCTGCATTTGTTCTTGTACAACCTTAACAAGAATTTCAGGGTCATCAGTGATTTTAGATATTGATGCCATTTGGAAAGAAAATGGAATGTGCATAGCTTTAATTTTTCTAGATTGCAAACATTTATGCTCATCTTTATAAGTTTTCACCACCCACTTAGCTTTACCCTTTTAATAAGATACAATACCCAAGGACCACTAGTTTTGTCTTCTTGTGCATCTTCAATTACTGCCTTACCTATCTAGAATTGTCCTCTTTTGGACCATGTACTTTATCCACACATACACTTGCTACTTCATAGTTGCACTACAAAACTTTGCATATCATCTTTATTCTTTTCTTATCATTTTTCTTAAAATCTATGTTCCTTCTACTCTCAACTGAATAAGCTCTAATCCTCTACTTTGCTACATCCTTGTTTGGAAATTCCTTGCATACATATAAGTTGTTCTTGATGCCAGAGGAAGTAGCTTTCTTTCTTAAAATCTAAAGCCTTACTCCTTGCATTTTCTGGTACATTCTCTAGATCACTTTCTAGTGAATCAAAGTCTAAAACCTCTAAATCATCTTCTATTATAGTTACCCAAGGTTCAATCGGATCAACAAACTCAACTTTACCTTCTCCATCAAGTTGAAACTTAAAGCCACTCATGTTCACTTCTACTTCATCAAATGTTCCTCGTTTACAATGATTCTCAAACAATATAAACATTCATCCTAAACCCATTCTCAGGTCTCAGTACACACCCTCTCCATCCACATTACAATACCGATACTGTCTGTTTTGACATGCTCAACATACACATAACATAATCTTATGCATATAGACATAAACCTACACATTCGCTGCCTATGTCACTTCACTAAATCAAAGGTTTTAAATCTAGTTCTAAACACTTTTCAGTAGTATCTAATAGTGAAAAATCACTACTTCCATCACTCTCATAACCTAAGTTTAGTTCACTACTGAATATACAAGGCAAGGTTAAATTTTGAATTTTCTATCATGTCCACAAAGGCTATTTCACCTTCAACATACTTCCTATTTTGAGTATTTGTGAACCTTCCATGATAATGACACTTAATTGAAAACAAGTTAGTATACTCACATGTTTAATATTCAAAATAGCAAAACATTAATAAGTTGCTTAAAAAGGCACAATATTTGAAAAATAACTTGGAAATAAAGATTTAGGGCAATTACCATAAACAGTATTCATATCAAAGTTTTCTCCATCTGCCCGCAAACGTAACCAAATCTTGAATAAGGAGCACTCATGTTTAATGCGCTTGCAAAATTTTCAAGGGAGGGTTATGTGGAGATGAAAAAAGAAAATAGGGGAAGCAAGGGTTTTAGATGTTAGCTTTCGACCGGATTAGTGTATTTTAGTAGTTGGGTAATTTAATAATTCGGACCATTCATGCAATTAAATAAATAATAAGTTGGGTTCATAAGTAAAAAAGACACTTATACCCTCTCGTGATAGTCACGTGTTTCAAAAAGACTAACTGGCACTAACTTCGTTAGTGGTCTGAGAACAAAGTGGAACCAAAGTTTCTTCAACAGGGAGGGCCTAGCCTTGCTACTTTCGCAATAGGGACTATTCTGCAATATGAGCAAACCACGATGAGAACCATTTATGCAATTTCCCAAGCTAAATGTTACAACTCTTGTACTAAAAAATAGCAAGGCAACACAAAAATGACCTTTTTCTTTTTTCCTTTGTTTTAACTCGAAAGCATTTATTACGAGCACTTACTTCTAAAAACTAGAGCTGTGTGCTTAAAAGGGATTTTGATTTGTCTATATTAAAACTTTTTTAGGACATTCTTGGTATAATTTGATCGATGCACCCTATGTCATTTGGCATGTGCTAGATTTGCAAACCAAGACAATATTTTGTTTTATCCAAGTCTTTCATTTCAAATTCTTCCTTTAAGTGCCCAACAACTTCAGTGATTTCTTTATTTGTTTTTTTTGGAACGGCGAGTTAAGCATTTGCCAAGTTATTTCCGAATTCCACAAGTACGTACCCAAAAGGTATCCTCACCCGGCCTCAAAATAATAATTTAGGATTCGATTCCATATTTACATACCCATAACGTAGTCTCGCCGATCCCGAACTCGACGCATCTATGGGGCAGAACCCCACAGATTCCCACCGTGAAGGAAAACCCCCACGGGGAGACTCGAACCTGAGACCATTCTACGCATGTGTGAACAACGCTTCCCAAAGACAACCCTTGATGGCCAACTGAGCTAGCCTAGTTGGTTGGTGATTTCTTTATTTGTACCAAATGTAGTTTTCTTGATAAAGACAAAAGGACAAATAAGATTTCTTTTGTATCATTCGCTTATCAAACAATCACTTAAATGATTACGCCATATACGTCCGAACTGTTTCAACCCAAATAAAGATCTTTATAGTATGATTGAATACATATATTTGGGTTTCGTACTTAATGCCTTAGGCATTTTAAAGCCATATAGTATTTTCATATAGATATCACCATGAAGTGACCCATATAAGTAAAGTTGTAACAACATTCATAATACGCATTTTTAAGTTTTAAAAAACCGCTAGGCTAGGTAAATATCTAAACGTAATTGCATCATGACGTGAGAATACGTTTCCTCATAATCGATTCCCGGCCTTTGCGAAAAATCATGAGCTACTAGTCTAGCTTTATAAATTATAACTTTGCGAAGTCAAACCTTGCAAAATTATTTGAAAAAATGGCAAAGGTTTGACTTCTCAAAATCAAACCTTGCGAGTTAATGAAAATTGCTCCATTTTCCTTTGGTTTTTACGCTTAGCTAAAAACATTAAAGTTGTAGATATCTTTTTTCTCGTTTAGTGGATTTTTTAATTACCCCAAAAGAAGTTCGTATGAGAAGTTATGGCCAAAATACGACAACAACTTTTTCTCGTTTTGTTGCTGTGCTATTTTAGCTATAACTTTCTTATATGAACTTCTTTTTGTGTTATTCAAAAAGCCACTTGACGAAAAAAGAGAGTTATACGACTTTCATATTTTGAGCTAATCGTGAAAACCGAAGTAAAAAGGGAGCAATTTTCAAAAATTCGCAAAGCTTAGGGTGTGTTTAGTTGGGGAAAAATATCCCCTTTTTTCAGAAAAATTTTCATTTGAGAATGAAAAAACTGAAAACTTGTTTAGTCGCATTTTTTTCCAATATTTTTCAAAAAAAAGAAAATTCTCATTTTCTTAATTTTTAATAGAAAAACAGAAAATCACATTTTACTATTCTCCATTTCTAAAAAGAAAAATAGAACTCCCATCTAAACAGGTTTTCAAAATTCTCAATTCTTTTCCAGAGAAGAAAAACCATTCAATTCTCTAGGAATTTAGAAAAAAAAAACATGAAATTTTTTCTACAACTAAACACCACCTTAACCTTGCGAATTTTATAAAAACTGGCAAGATTTGACTTTTCGAAGTCAAGCCTTAACAAATTTCTTTAAGAAAAAGTTTGACCTCGACGAATCGTCAAAAAATCAAACTTAGCGATTTATCTTATGAATATGCAAACTCCCCATAAAAACTTGCGGATTTTAAAGGTATTCTTTTTTTTATAAAAATTAATTACTAATTGTACAGTATGATAATAAAAATAAGATATATTTGTCATTTTTCCTTTACAAAAACCATGAAACGGATTTAAAGACAATCATGCACTAAAATATACCGTGATAAAGCATTAGTTAGCGTATGAAACCACAATCTATCCATCCAAACAAGAAGAAATAAACAACAAAAACCACACCCAACATCAATCGAACACAACAACAATGGAGAATTGTTGCGTATCAGCGGCCTATACATCTTGATATCGATGGTTATGAGGAACTTTTGAGATTAACAATTCGCAAATATGACATTATACTCGACCCCACCATCACTTTTATACCCAAAAAACCCTTTATCATCAAATACTCATTTCATTCATAAAAACACAAGACCTTCATTGTCTATCAAAGCATCTTCTTCTTCATCTTCTAAATCACTTAACAACAATAATACTACTACTTTATCTAGTAATTGGGATGTTGTGGGACCCACTTCTGCAGCTCCAGCTTGGATGCCTAGATTTGAAGAGCTTGATACCACTAATAATGCTTCATCGTGTCAACGAATGTTTCTTATCTCTCTCAACAACAACAACGGAGTAGAGGAAAAGAGAGAGATAAGAAAACAAAACGTTGACGAAGAAGCATATAGGGTATCAAGCTTCTTCAAATCTATGCATCCAAGCTGAGCTGCAGAAGTGTGTCCCACAACATCCCAATACAGATAAAGTAGTAGTATTAATGTTGTTATGATTTAGAAAGAAGAAGCTCATGATAGATAAAATCAAAGAAGGACTAGTTTTTTTATGAATGAAATGAGTATTTGATGATAAAGGGTTTTTTGGGTATAAAAGTGATGGTGATGAAGATGTATAGGCCGCTGATACGCAACAATTCTCCATTGTTGTTGTGTTCGATTGATGTTGGGTGTGGTTTTTGTTGTTTATTTCTTCTTGTTTGGATGGATAGATTGTGGTTTCATACGCTAACTAATGCTTTATCACAGGTTATTTTTAGAGATTATTGTCTTTAAATCCTTTCTCATGATTTTGTAAAGGAAAAATGACAAATATACTTATTTTTATTAACATACTTTACAAAATACTTAATTTATATAAAAAAATGAAATACCTTTAAAATCCGCAAGTTTTATGGGAGTTTGCAAATTCATAAAAAAAATCGCTAAGTTTGATTTTGCGAGGTCAAACTTTTTCTTAAAGAAATTTGTTAAGGCTTGACTTCGAAAAGTCAAATCTTGCCAGTTTTTATAAAATTCGCAAGGTTAAGGTGGTGTTTAGTTGTAGAAAAAATTTCATGTTTTTTTTTTCTAAATTCCTAGAGAATTGAATGGTTTTTCTTCTCTGGAAAAGAATTGAGAATTTAAAAAACCTGTTTAGATGGGAGTTCTATTTTTCTTTTTAGAAATGGAGAATATTAAATGTGATTTTCTGTTTTTCTATTAAAAATTAAGAAAATGAGAATCTCCCTATTTTGTTGAAAAAAAAAATTAATAGGAAAAATTGCGACTAAACCAGTTTCAGTTTTTTCATTCCAAAATGAAAATTTTCCTGAAAAAACGGGATATTTTTCCCCAACTAAACACACCCTAAGCTTTGCGAATTTTTGAAAATTGCTCCCTTTTTACTTCGGTTTTCACGATTAGCTCAAAATATGAAAGTCGTATAACTCTCTTTTTTCGTCAAGTGGCTTTTTGAATAACACAAAAAGAAGTTCATACGAGAAAGTTATAGCTAAAATAGCACAGCAACAAAACGAGAAAAAGTTGTTGTCGTATTTTGGCCATAACTTCTCATACGAACTTCTTTTGGGGTAATTAAAAAATCCACTAAACGAGAAAAAAGATATCTACAACTTTAATGTTTTTAGCTAAGCGTAAAAACCAAAGGAAAATGGAGCAATTTTCATTAACTCGCAAGGTTTGATTTTGAGAAGTCAAACCTTTGCCATTTTTTCAAATAATTTTGCAAGGTTTGACTTCGCAAAGTTATAATTTATAAAGCTAGACTAGTAGCTCATGATTTTTCGCAAAGGCCGGGAATCGATTATGAGGAAACGTATTCTCACGTCATGATGCAATTACGTTTAGATATTTACCTAGCCTAGCGGTTTTTTAAAACTTAAAAATGCGTATTATGAATGTTGTTACAACTTTACTTATATGGGTCACTTCATGGTGATATCTATATGAAAATACTATATGGCTTTAAAATGCCTAAGGCATTAAGTACGAAACCCAAATATATGTATTCAATCATACTATAAAGATCTTTTATGGGTTAAACAGTTTCGGGACGTATATGGCGTAATCATTTAAGTGATTGTTTGATAAGCGAATGATACAAAAGAAATCTTATTTGTCCTTTTGTCTTTATCAAGAAAACTACATTTGGTACAAATAAAGAAATCACCAACCAACTAGGCTAGCTCAGTTGGCCATCAAGGGTGTCTTTGGGGAGGTTGTTACCACATGCGAGAGGTCTCAGGTTCGAGTCTCTCCGTGAGGGTTTTCCTTCAAGGTGGGAATCTGTGGGGTTCTGCCCCATAGATGCGTCGATTCGAGGCTGACAGAGACTACGTTCTGGGTATGTACTATGGAATCGAATCACTAATTATTATTTGAGGCCGGCAGAGACTACCTTTTGGGTAAGTACTTGTGGAATCGAATAACTTGGCAACTGTACTAACTCGCCGTTCCAAAAAAAACAAATAAAGAAATCACTGAAGTTGTTGTGCACTTAAAGGAAGAATTTAAAATGAAAGACTTTGATAAAACAAAATATTGTCTTGGTTTGCAAATCTAGCACATGCCAAATGACATAGGGTGCATTGATCAAATTATACCAAGAATGTCCTAAAAAAAGTTTTAATATAGACAAATCAAATCCTTTAAGCACACAGAAGTTTTTTAGAAAAAATAAGTGAAGAATAAAGAGTAAAACAAAGAAAAAGAAAAGGTCATTTTTGTGATGTGCTATTTTATAGTACAAGATTTGTAACATTTAGCTGGAATTGCATAAATGGTCCATGTGGTTTGCTCATATTGCACGTATAGTCCCTACTTTTGCGAAAGTGCAGGCGGCCTCCCTGTGAGAAAACTTTGGTTCCACTTTGTTCTCAGACCACTAACGAAGTTAGTGCCAGTTAGTCTTTTTGAAACACGTGACTATCACGAGAGGGTATAAGTGTCTTTTTTACTTATGAACCCAATTAATATTATTTAATTGCATGAATGGTCCGAATTATTAAATTACCCAACTACTAAAATACACTAATCCGGTCGAAAGTCAAACACTTAAAACCCTTTCTTCCCTATTTTTCATTTTTCATTCCACTAACCTCCCTTGAAATTTTGCAACGCATTAACATGAGTGATCCTATTCAAGATTGGTACGTTGGGCAGAAGGAAAAACTTGATATGAATACTGTATTATGGTAATTGCCACTAATCTTATTTCCAAGTTATTTTTCAAATATTGTGCCTTTTTAAGCAACTTATTAATGTTTTGCTATTTTGAATATTAAACATGTGAGTATACTAACTTGTTTTCAATTAAGTGTCATTATCATGGAAGGTTCACAAATACTCAAAATAGGAAGTATGTTGAAGGTGAAATAGCCTTTGTGGACATGATAGAAAATTCATAATTTAACCTTGGCCTTTTATATTCAGTATTGAAAAACTTAGGTTATGAGAGTGATGAAGAAGTGATTTTTCACTATAAGATACTACTGAAAAGTTTAGACACTAGATTAAAACCTTTGATTAGTGAAAGTAACATTGGCAGCATGTTAGGATATGTCCATAAGCATAAGATTATGTATGTTTATGTTGAGCATGTCCAAAACACAGAAGGTACTAGTAATGATGATGGAGAGGGTGATACTGAGAATGAGACTGAGTTTGAGGATGAATAGTCTAATGTTGAGGATATTGTAAACGAGGAACATATAGTTGATGAAGTAGAAGTGAACATGAGTGGCTTTAAGTTTCAACTTGATGGAGAAGGTAATTTGAAGTTTTGTTGATCCGATTGAACTTTGAGGTAAACTATAATAGAAGATGATTTAGAGGTTTTAGACTTTGATTCACTAGAAAGTGATCTAGAGAATGTACCAGAAAATGCAAGGAGTAAGGCTTTTAGATAATTAAGAAAGAAAGCTACTTCCTCTGGCATCAAGAACAACTTATATGTATGCAAGGAATTTCCAAACAAGGATGTAGCAAAGTAGAGGATTAGAGCTTATTCAGTTGAGAGTAGAAGGAACATAGATTTTAAGAAAAATGATAAGAAAAGAATAAAGATGATATGCAAAGGTGTAGTGCCAACTCTGAGTAGCAAAGATGTATGTGTGGATAAAGTACATGGTCCAAAAGAGGACAATTCTAGATAGGTAAGGCAGTAATTGAAGATGCACAAGAAGACAAAACTAGTGGTCCTTGGGTATTGTATCTTATTAAAAGGGTAAAGCTAAGTGGGTGGTGAAAACTTATAAAGATGAGCATAATGTTTGGCAATCTAGAAAATTAAAGCTGCACCTCCATTTTTCTTTCCAATGCATAAACCAAAAAGGGGGGGGGGGGGGGGGGGGGGGGGGGGGGGGGGGTGGGGGGGGGGGGGGGGGGGGTAAAAAAATATATAAAAAAAATAAAAAAAAAATTTTTAAAAAAAAAAAAAGAAAAAAAACAAAAAAAAAAAATAAAAAAAAAAAAACAAAAACACCTATCCTAATCACCATGAACCCTGAAATTCTTGTTAAGGTTGTACAAGAACAAATGCAGAAAGAGTTCTATGTTGGTGTTTCAAAGACAAAAGCATTTAGGGCAAAGGCAAAGGCACAGGTTCATTTGAGATGAGATATTAATGTATAATACTCTTTGTTGATGGATTATGTTAGTGAGCTACAAAGGTGTAACCCAGATACCATAGTTAAGATAGATGTTTACAGGGAAGAGGATCCTTACAAAACAACAAGAATGTTTAGGATAATATATGTCTGCTTGGGTGCTCTGAAAATGGGTTTTAAAGAAGATGGAAGGGACTTGCTTGGTTTGGATGGTGCATTTATGAGAGGACAATACCCTGGACAGATGCTTAAAGTTGTGGGTGTAGATGCCAATAATAGGATCTACCCAGTGGCATATGGTATTATGGAATCAAAAAACCAATACTCTTGGACATGGTTCTTAAGTTGTCTTGCTGATGATTTAGAACTATTAAGCAACTTCAATTTCACATTCATCACGGACAGGCAAAAGGTAACATTCAATACTGATTTCATAATTTTTTTTACATGATATTTGTTTAATTCAGACGGTCTTTATTAACTATGTTCTATAATTGTATTAGGGTATGCTGCTAATAATTGCAAAGTTGTTTCCAGTTGTTGAGCATAGGTATTGTGTGAGGCACATAAATGAAAACATGAAATTAACTTGGAGAGGAGGAGACTACAAGGAATCGTAAATAAAAAAAAAAAAAGAAAAAAAAAAAAAAAAGTGTTCAACATCCACAACTATGGTTAAGTTTCAAAAACATATGCAAGAGTTGAAAGAATACAACAAGAAAGATTTTGAATTGTTGAATAAGATTTCACTTGAACGTTGGAGCAGAGCTTACTTTTCTTTATGTGTACTTAATTTAACATTAATATTTATGAATTGATGCTTTTGATGCCTAGAATAATTATTTGATGTTTTCTAATACTTAACATTCAAACACATTATCTTATAGGAAGCGCACACTATGATATGTTAATCAACAATGTGTGTGAGGTCTTCAATAGACAGTTGTTAGATGCTAGGAATAGCCCAATCATTACTTTCCTAGAATTTGTAAGAGAATACCTGATGAAGAGGACTGTGATTGTCCAAAAAGTTATTTAAAAATGTGATGGACCACTTACTCCTGTTACTAAGCTGTTTAACAATATTAAAGAAGCTTCAACTGAGTATACTTGACCCAAAAGACTTGTTCATGTAGGAAGTGGGAAATTTCAGGCATCCCATGTAAGCATGCCATTGCTACAATATTGTCATGTGTTTCTTTTAAATTTTGTCATGTTTGTGTTTAAGACTATGTTGTGTTTAAGACTATGTTGCTTTTGAATTATGTCATCTGGTTTGTACTGGTATTTTTATGGAAGTGTTTGTCTATGTTTGTGAATGGTAATAGATGTTTATCAGCAACCAAATAAACTTTGCTTATCTCATTTATCAGCAACCAAGTCTTTTACCTAGTTTAGCGGTTACTATTAATAGACTTCCTTTAGACCTTTTACTCTAGTTTATCACATTTGCTTATGTTGTGAATTGGTTTTGTCTATATATTGCCATCAATACAAATAATAAGGCACAACACTGAATTAAATATCTTCATAGAAAAACTTAAACTTCGTTACATATCAAAAAATTAATTGACCATTACATAACCTTTTGGTCAATTATAAGTTCAGGTTTTGAAATACTAAAGATAACCATTACATCTAATAGGAAAACAAAAAAAAGTCAAACTACAATTAAGCTAAATCTTGAGCCTACGATTTTCAGCTGCCATTGTATTCAGTGATTCTTCAAGTGTATTTCTCGATCTTAGCAAACCAGGGATTATTGAAAGTGCACGAGCACACATAAGTGGACCAACCTAAACAAAAATAGGACAAGTCGATTGAGAGAAACAACGAAAGTGACGTCTAGGGTTTGTGTTCGTCCATGAAGTACGCACAAATGTTGGGTTTTTACAGATTCAATTCACTCATCTATCTTTTGCTTCTTTGAGTTATCAGATTCAAGCTCATCTCATGCTCTTTTAGAACTTCCTTTTATTCTTGTCTCACTGCTTTTTGTCAACTCTGTATTCATGTCTACAAAAGTGTTTACCCTTTTCATCTCTTTATCAAACATCTCTTGGATCTAATCATAACTTTTGCTCTTCAGCTGATTGTGTTTATATCCAGCCATGTTCTTCAAATAGGTAGACATTGTATTTCTATTTTGTTCCTTACTTGGTGGCTTGATCCTTTTCTCTTGAGCTCTTAATGCTGCAAACTGTTTCTTTCTCTTCTCCAAGAGTTCGATAAACAATCTTGACTTTTCTTCAATACTCAATTGTTCTTGTTCTTCTGTTTGCATTTGTTGAGCCAATTGAAAGTCAGCATCTATCAAAGCTTGTGTGTTATCTCATGATTTAAGTAAAGCTATGTTGGCTTTTTCTTCCTTTAGTCTTGAAATCCTCTCTTCTTTTTCTAATTCAGCTTGTAGTTGAGCTTCAAGATTTCTAGCAACTTCTTCATCCATTGCAATTTGATCTTTTTTCTTCAAAGGTTTTTCAGGCTCAATCATTTTTACCTTGCCTTTGTCTTTAGCCTGTGGAAGTTGTGATGCTTATAAAGGTGATGATGTTGTTTTGAATCCACTTGGCTCTTGAACTACAACCCCTCTAGCCTTGGGTCTTGTAGTTGTAGTTGTTGTAGTAGCAGATGTAATAGCTTTGGGTTTAGCTGCTTTGATTTCCATTAGAGTCTGAGCCAGAGTCAACTCATCAATAGTTGTTGTTGAAGCATTGGTAGTAGTAACTTCAACATTAGTAGTGGTAACTACTTCACTAGCAGTAGTAACTGGATCAGCAGCACTAACTTCCTTTTCAACAACTTCTTTTTCCTACTCTTCAAACACACATGTATCAAACATCAGGTTCTCATCATTCATCTCTCGAGTCTCATCCACCAAAGTCACTTCTGCATCAGCATCAAGATCAACAATTTTCCTCCCCTGTTTAGATGCATCTTCCTAAGCACCTAAACTAACATCATTAGAGGATTCTACTCTGCTAGCTGAACCAACCTTCTTTAATCTCTTGAACCCTGGTGTTATTGACTTCCTTCTCTTTTCCAAACTCTTTACTCTTCTTTTCAAGCTCTTAATCTCCAAAGCTTGATTAGATTTTGTAGTCTCTAGAGCAAGAACTCTTGATTGTAATTGGGTACAAAGATCCATCAATTCAATAAGTTGTATTCTATCCTTACCACTTTGAGGTGGATCACAGAAAGGGGTAGCTACATGCTCCTCATTGATAGCCTCATCAAGGATAGGCTCTGTAGGACCACTGTCCTTTCTCTTTTTCTTTCTTGACTTTTTTCTTTTGAGGTTTAGATAAAGATGGTTGAGTATGAATGGGTGTGGAATGAGAATCAGTAGGAACAGCTAAATCTTCACCCATGTCTTCAGTAGCTTGAACCATCATTGTTTCAAATAGAGGTGTGACCTTTCCAGAAAAATCCTTTCCTGGTCTCTTCATGTTAGCAAACACCATCTTGGTGTAGGAAGGTATAACATAAATTCCTTTATGTTTGGACATTCCCTCAACTTGTTTATCCAGGAAGACTTGCACAAACCTTGGATACATAAGAAATTTTACCCCACCCTCCAAGTTCTTCACCATATTGTCAAAAACGTACTTGGAGAAGTTAAAATTTTTATTTGTGGCAAGACATATGATAGCAGATGCCATAGTGCTACTAAATTCATTCCAGGATGTAGTCTTAGCACTAAGGCATTACAGTATGGTATGGATAAGGAATTTCTATTGGGATGAAAAATAAGCTTTATAGAATGTAAGCTTTTGAGTAAGATTTTCATACCCCATTCTTTCTAATTCTGAAAAAATGGTAGCAGTAGGTAGACAATTTGTTCCTTCAGCATCATCCAACTTAAGATCACTCCTTATACTTGTCTCAATGATGATTACCTTCTTTTTGTCTACTAGGGCTTATATCTGACGCTCCCCATTAACTGTCTTAACCTTAGAAGATGTCCAGAACTTTTCAATACAGGTAGTATAAAAGGTGGAATTAACCGTTAACGCATATTGGACAGAACTTGTATCCAAAAAATCAATAATTCTTTCAAACCCGTTACTTTCTGCGGGTTTCTCCAAAAATGCAACCAAATTATGAGTTTCAGCAAACTTTGAGGTCGACATTGTGATGGGTTTTGATGATTAATGATGAAATTGAGTTAGGGTTTATGATTAGAGAGGATAACAAAGTGTAAAATCGAACGAATGAGTTATTGGCATAAACTAATACGGGTAGCAGTAAACTAAGCCTAACAGCATTAACTTAAGCTTAGCAGCATTAAGTTTAAGCTGAGCAACATTAGCTTTAAGACACCGGTATTAACCCCAATTTCTTTCAAAAAAAGCATTTCCATTATTAATTTTGATTCTCACAAGATCTCTTTCTGTTTTTAATCTCTCAATATCTCTCATTTCTTTTTCTCACCAATTCACTCTATCTGTTTTTATATCATAAATCAAAATCCCTTTCACACAGTTTGGTACAAAATTTCATCAATTCCTTTAGTTTCATGTTGTCCTCCCCACTTCTAAGTATGTTAACTCTTGAGAGAGGTGGATCATTGGACTATTTAGATGCAGCCTCAAACCTAGTTTGAGCTTCTGCACCCCCCCCAATATGGTATCTTGGCACCTGGGACCACTACCTGAATCAGCTCCATGAGGAAAAGACTCATTAAGTGTTGTCATGGATAAGGTCATATTTATGTTACCACTATCCTGCTCTGCTTCTAAGCTAGAAGCAGTAGTGGCAGCCCTTTCCATTCTGTCTTCCCACTCCTTAAAGACAGTCTCATCTATTACAAGGGGAATAGGTCTACTAGACTGAGATATCTCAATGGTCCTTTTGGCTTTCCTAGGTTTTTGAGTCTATTTGAAGATTGTGATAGAACAGTGATTGGTTCAAGATTAGATAGTGATACAGTTGTGGATGTGTGTTGGGGTTCAGTGGGATTTCCTGATCCTTCACCCACTTCTGCTTAATGATACATTCCCTTTCATCCAATCTTAATTAACCTCCCCTCAAACAATACTTTAAAGATTAAGTAATCCAATGCTAGCAATCAGAAAGTTAAACCTGCTAACATTAAAAGCCTTTATGAAAAGATCTGCAATATTGTGGTCTGTGTGAATCTTGATCACTTGAATCAACTTCTTCTTATAAGAATCTCTGATGAAATGGTGCCTAATCTCTATGTGCTTGGTTTTAGAGTGAAACACTGGATTTTTCACAATACAGATTGTACTTTCATTATCAATGTAAATCTTGGTGTTCATGAAGTTGAACCCATAATCAAGCATTTGATTTTGGATCCATAACACCTGCCCACAGCAATTAGCAGCAGCAACATACTCTGCTTCAGTAGTAGAGTTTGCAACTATAGTCTGCTTTTTACATTGCCATGAAATTAACCTTTTGCCAAGAAATTGACAACCTCTTGTTGTGGATTTCCTGTCAAGGCTAGCTCCAGCATAATCACTATCAGAAAAAGCTTCCAAGTCAAATGGTGAATCTATAGGATACCAAAGGCCCAATTTAGGTTGACCTTTTAAGTATCTAAAGATTCTCTTCACAGCATGAAGATGTGAGATTTTAGGAGTAACTTGGAACCTTGCACAAGCACAAACAACAAATGTTATGTCAGGCCTAGAAGCTGTTAAGTACATCAATGATCCAATCATTGATCTGTATAAGTGAACATCTACATCTTTAGCCTCTTCATCCTTGACCAATGCCTTGTTAGGCTCCATAGGAGTGCTTGCTGTCTTTACAGTGACAAAATCAAACTTTTTTAGAATATCAGCCATATACTTGTCTTGGCTAATGAAGATTTCATCTTCCTTCTGTTGTACTTGTAATCCTAAGAAGAAAGTAAGCTCCCCATAGAACTCATCTCAAATCTCTTGTGCATATCTGCTCAAATTTAACACATAAAGACTTCTTTGTAGACCCAAAGATGATATCAGCAACATATACCTGTACTAACAGGATATCACTTCTATCCTTCTTGATGAATAGAGTCTTATCAATAGTGCCTCTTCTATATCCATTTTCTAATAAGTAGGTAGACAAGGTCTCATACCAGGCTTTAGGAGCTTGATGTAGACCATATAAAGCTTTTTCTACCTTATAAACTTTATCAGGGAATTGTAGATCTTCAAAAACAGGAGGTTGGCACACATAAACTCATCTTTCAACAGTACAATAAAAAGGCACTCTTTAATCCATGGTACACAATAAGTCCCATAAATGATACATAGGCCAAAAATAACCTGATTGCTTCAATCCTAGCAACAGGAGCAAAAACCTCATCATAATCAATTCCTTCTTCTTAGGTATAACCTTGTGCAACTAGTCTTTCCTTGTTTCTAACTACAATTCCTCTCTTATCTTTCTTGTTTCTATACACCCACTTAGTTCTAATATCCCTCTTGCCTTTAGGAAGATCCACTAGAGTCCAAACCTTTTAAAGTTTAAATTGCAGAAGCTTATCTTGCATTGCTTCTATTCAGCTTAGATCTGTCAAAGCTTAAATTACCTTCTTGGGCTTTATTTGTGAGAGAAAACAGGCAAATAGGCAGTTTTGATAATCTTTGTGATTTGTTCTCCTCTGCTTTTTGATGTAACTAACCATAGCATGTTCTTCAGAAATCTTGGTCATCCTCCTTTTTTGAGTAGCTAAATTTATGTCTCTAATGATCTGGTATTTAGGATGATCCTTGTGAATTCTGGTTGTGGGAATAGGACTGACATTCATGGTGGTTTCCAATTTGTTAAGGTCAGCCTCTTTAAGGTGTCAGCCTCTGAGACCCACTTCTCTATCATTATAGGCATAATAAAAGTATGCCAGTGGTTTTCTAAAGATTGCATACTTGACTCATTAGGAATAGGACTAAGCAGTATTAGTTGGATTACTGAGTAAGTTTAGAATACACCGTGCTACACCACTGATAAGTGTAGAATACACATATCCGTTTGTACCTAAAATAACCCAATTAAACCCAAAACAGACCAAAAATGGCAAAAATATGCTTGTATTTGTGTTTTGTGTGTGCAGGTACGGATAAATCAAAAATCACAAGAAAACAGTCAAAAACGGGCAAGCACGGACACGAGAACGGAAGAGTGAACAAAAGCCGGAAGCAAAGCCAGGAAAAGTCAAATCCTCAGTCTACTCTAGTCAATCATGGTCAACAAAAGTCCAAAAATGTCCCCTCCTCCCTTATTGGGCCCAGGAAAGCTTAATGGGCCTTCTAAACCCTAAATGGGCCTTACCCGGATCCAAGCCCATTACCCGGCCAAAGTATCTTAGCCCATTTCCTTTTATAACAACCACAAGGACGAAACTTGCAATTTCCCAAACCCTTTTATAAAGAGAAAAGAAGAAAAGAAAGAGAGGGGCTAGAATTGCAAAACCCTCAAACTATAACTAAAATAACCGTCGAAAAAAGGGCGCGAAACCCTTTTACTATTCACCCTTCGTCTCTAACATTAACCCAGGGTAAATTAAGGGGGTTTTCCAAATTAAAGGGTTAAAGGGTCAATTAAGGAGCTCATTTGTGCAAGGCAAGGGTCAAATCAGTCTTTCCAAGGGATTCATTAGCTCAAGCTCAAGGCAAAGCCACGTCAATCATGGAGGAAGCACAAATTTATGTGGGTTTTACACTAAAATCACTCACAAAGGAAGCACAAGCTGTCACATCAAGGAATGACAGCTTGGCAATCCTTGAGTGCACACAATTTGATCAAACGGCCACAATTGAAGCTCAAATGATTGAAGAAATGATTAGCCAGGATTGATAGATTGAAAAGCAAGGCAAGAGGGTCTGGAAGCTTCACCAAGAGCCTATAAATAGAGCCTCACCTCTCACACACACGCTATGTAGTTTTTTTATCTAGACGTAGCTTAATTTAGTTGTAGCTTAAAATTTAATTCTTAGCTTAATGTTGTTTTAATCTTGTAATTTTCCTTTTAAGTATGTAATCAGTTTCTTTAATTAATGAAATTCAGTTTAAAGTATTTTAAATCTCATTGTTAAGCTATCATTTAAGTCATAAGCTCTCTCATTAAGCAAATCTGTCAAATAGCCTTAATAAGCTCTAATAAGTCTTTAAGCTTATTATTAAGCTAAATCTTACCTTAATCAATAATAAACCCTTAAAATAAGCTTAAGTCTCTTATTCCCTTTGCTTTTGAATTATGGAAGGGGAAGTTTAAAATGGAGGAACTCCATAAGGATCCATTACATAGTCATTCATAAGCTAGGGAGCTAGTAGATAAGCTCTAGAAGGTAAGTTTTCTTTTAATGTTATTGTTTTTAAATACTATCTTATAATACTTGTTATATGAATATTTAGAATTGATCTGGCTTTGTTGCTTAAATTAGTTGCTTTATTGTGCTTTTTTATTCTTTTCTAGTGCTTAGTTTAGCCTTTGTCCTTCATCTGTTTTTGCTTAAATAGATATAGATCATTAGTTTCTTATTTCTGTCATGAAAGTCTATAAAATCCAAAAATAGTAGAAATTAGCTTAAAATTTTAGATTACTACTTATTTAGTTATTAATTCTTGCTAATTAGGGATAATATAAACTATGCATCATCTGGTCTTAAGCTTTTGATACTTAGATTTTCATTTCATAAGCTTAACTTGAATCTGTCACTTATAAAGGGGTGTTTGGTTTAAGTGTTTTTGACCTCAAAAAGTCAAATTAGGAAATGCAAATTGTTTTAGTAAGTTGAGTTTTCATTTAAGATCAGTAGTAAAAAGGTTTTTATAAGTTAGATTTCAAAATTTCAAAAGTTATGGCTTAACTTAGGTGTTCCTGCACCAGGGTACATTTTATTTAAATTTCAGCTTGTGAAAATTTAATCTAAGCCTTCCAAGGCTTAGATCTTGCCTGCATTGTATTTTTGCACTCAATTGGAGTGTATCTAGTTCAGCTATTACCCCTTAGGTAAACTGCACCTTTGTGTTGCACTTGTGCAAAGTGCACCAGTACTAACCAAAAGTTTAGTACTGCTGTCACAGTTTGTACTGCTACTTTTGGCTTAATTTTTAGTTAAGTAAGAATATGATTTAGGATCTTAGATTCAAGTAGGTTAAGGTCTAGTTATAGCTTAATATTGAATAAGTCTTAAATCTTATTTCCTAGCTTATTTACTTAGTTAAGTTTGCTGTCAAAAGTCACTAAAAACCACAAAAGCAAAAAAAAACAGTACTTAGGAATTTCAAGATCTTAATTTGTTAATTTTGCTTATGAGTCTAGATTTTATAGCTTATATAGATAGATTATAAGTAGTTTAATAAGTCCTTAAAGTTTTAGAGTCCAATGTAGCTTTTTAAGGTTTTTAGCTTATTTGGATTTTGAGCTATTTTGCTTAATTCTTGAGTTTGTTAAATTCATGCTTAATTTCAGTTGCTTAAGAGGATGTCTAGTTCTAGTGTCTTTTCTGAAATAGCTTAAGCATCATATAAGCTTTTGAGAAGTCTTTTCCTTTTTAATTTTGAGCTTAAAATAAGCTTTTTAGAGCTTAATAAGTAAAACTAAGGTTTAAGCCCTCCTTTTTGAGATCAGTTCAAAAATAAGCTCTTATTGAGCTTAATTGTTATTTTCAGCCCAAGTAGATTTTATTAGTTTTGTTCCCACTAGCTTCCTTTACAACTTTGCTCTTTCAAGTTTTTAGTAATAAGAACTTTTAAAATTTGAGCTTATTAGGCCTTTAGTTGTTATCGGGTTAGGTCCTCAGGGACCATTCTTGTAAATTTTCTGTTTTAATTGTTTCTTAGTTAATCCTTGCCCGTTAAATATTTTAACCTCGTTAGCCCTTAAGTCTTTTTCACAGTTAGTCCCTAAGTTAGTTTTTAATTAGTTTATTTAGTTTTAATTAAAAATTAGGGATAGGTTTTAATTAGTTCAATTAAACTTTTATAAAAAGATAAAAATTAGGGCTTTTATTTTTAGAAAATTTCTGCACATTTTCTTTAATTAGTGTAATTTTTATAAAATTTTTAGGACTTTATTTTTAAGAGTTTTATTATTTTTATAAGTTTTTAATTAGTTTAAATTTTAGAAAAATCATATCTTTTAAAAAGCCAAAGAAAAAAATGTTTTTCTTTTTCCTAGAATTTTCTTTTGTCCTATCTTAGGGTTAGAAATTAAGTTTGCATTT
>BQNB010055255.1:2636-39184 GCA_026074375.1 Tanacetum coccineum
TCCACATTGTTTCGATTGGTCGAACGGTTGACTGGAGGGTTCCGGTTGATAGTTGGGCGTCGTCCGGGTGCCATTTTCTATAAGAGGAACAATGAAAGATGACAGTGATGACATGTATAAAAGTTATATGCGTAAAGATAGTCACGTTACTACAAATGGCATCTCCTTTGAAATCAATATTGTTATTATTCGCAAACACGATGTTTATTTCAAAGAGTACGGGAATACAAAAGTTCACTAGCCATGATAAACCCATAGCTTAGTGGTTATTCAAAAGATAGAACTAAAACTAGTTATTGGTACGGTAGATCTGCTGGACCACTTCCTCGAGTGCCTCCTTCCTCTTCTGTCGTGCTTCCTCCTGAGCATTACTAGCATGATCCTCCGCATCCTCACACATTTGCCTAAGTTGAGTAATCAATTCGTCCATCGATAGTGTCTCCAATGAACTTTCCTTAACTCAGGGCTTCACATCCCACAGTGTCATGAAGGCTTCTAACTCCTCCAAATAGGCATTTGGGTAACGGTCCATGTCCTCGAGAATTGTATGCAACTGTCCTCTAAGGCGCGTTGTGCATACGGTCAAGGTTGTCTCAGGTATAGGCACCGAATTCTGACCAGTTTCTATTAGAGCTTCCTCCCTCTGGGTGGGGTCTGTTTCAGCAATCATTCGCTGGTAAGCAGCCATCGTGAATGGGAATGAAGGTGAGGGTGGAGGAGTAACAGGATCAAGTTGATAATCATTAAGGTTAATAGCAGAAATTCTGGCACGTTCAGCAAGATTTGGCTTAATAGGTGGAATAGATATACGAGCGGTACGTCTGATAGTTGGGGAAAATGGTGATACAGATGGCAAAATAGGTAATTCTAGAGTAGGATGTCTCCTGTGATACACTTGGGGAAGTGTGTCGGGAAATCTGGAAGGAACTAGTGGAGTGTTACCGGTGTGTCTCAGTTCATCCGAGTTTGACATGTTGCTGAGATAAGAAAATATGAAACAAGGATATAGGTATATAAAATACGTGTAGTTAAGCTTGTTTAATGCACATGTAACCCATATTAAGTATCTGTACATGTACCCCATTTTAATATACGTACTCCTTTGATTGTTGATTCCGATGTACCCCATATTAAGAAAACAGCAATGACAGACATTAGAAGCATAATAAGCATGTTAAGCAGATAAGGAGTTATAGTCTAGTGCTACCTAATGCAACCTAGTTCTCTATAGCTCAGGGCTCTGATACCAATCTGTCACACCCCTAAAATATTAGAGTATAATGGTAACCGGGGGAGTGTAACTTTATGATTATCATACTTCTAAGCAATACAGAACGACCTCTATACAGGACATTTTATGAAAAACAGATCACTTGAATTAGGAAATAATAAATTGTTTAACATTCAGCGGAAGCATAAAAATAGACAATACAACATCGTTTTTAAATAATACAAGTGATCTTCAGATAACTGGAAAATGACTGCAATGCATGAGACTTCATATATGCACATCTCATTCTTAATACCTGAGAAATACATTGGCTAAATGTCAACAATAAACGTTGATGAATTCATAAGGTTGTTTAAAGCATAAATATAGTGTTTGTGAATCATAAGATTTCATCCACACTTGACAATATAATAGATACAAAGTCACATAAATTGCATTATTATTGTCTAAGCTCATGACACAAAAGCATTAACATTTACCAACAATAAATGCATGCCCTTGCAGGTGTCCTACCCCCCCCCGGGACAACCTGTAATCATCTGATTCAAAATGAAACTGTGTTGCTTGACTAATGCCAGTCCAAGACAAACAGGGATTGTCAATCCTGATAGATCTATCCATAACATTCGCGCTCACAAAGACTGGCGGTTCATGATGAATCGGGCAAATAGCAACTTGGGTTAAATCGGGACATAGACCAATCAGTAATGAGTAAATGTACTTTTGTATTCCACACGTTTAAAACAAGCAATGTCTCACCCCAAAAATTGATTTTAAACAGTAAGTGTAAGGGCAATGAAAAGCTAGCCTTGTCGGATAATTCGAGGGAGATTGGAAATGGATTAAGGCAACGTTATTTTCAATTAGTTAGCTTGATCAAACACCTAAGTAATTTTATGACAATTTCAGATTTACAATACTAAAACATAATGTACTCCCCACATTAATGTTATGCAATAAGGCAAAAAAGCATGGTCGTTATGTGGTGACGTTTTATGTCTCTCATATCGTTGATTAGACCGTTGACTATAGGGATGATACACGACTAACAGTATATATACAGGAAATAATACTATTACACGTCGTATCCTATGTTTTACACGAGTTTTCTATCTCATAAAATATAGATATCAATTTGTTAGTTTACTAAGTTTTATAATTTGTTTTTACACTCGTAGTTTGACATTTAACATTCCTATAACTATAAATCTTTATCGCGGTTCGCTTGACTCGTTTTAATTAAGTTATAAAGATTATACATATTTACTGCTAATTACCCTTAAGTTTTCCATGTTGTCACATATGGCCCTTAATTCTTTAAAATGATGTTCATAAAAAGTTTGGTATTCATATTTTAATTTCTACTGTTAAACTAAATTAAACTCGAATGCACTTTTAATTATTTTTAATGTCAAAGATTTTATACTAGCTGTGTTAATTTTTGTTTATAAATTACTTTTGCAATTATTACTCCTATTTCATCGAATTTCGTTGTTTTATAGTTTTTCTAAATTTTGAGAAAATCTTGCTTTCCTTAGCGAGTTTACTTATTTCGTTTGAGTCTCGTCAAGGGACGGACCAAAGACTTGAAAACATTCATGTTCTCCATACTTCTTTTCGTCAAAAAAAAGAGAATTGTAAGTTTAAATGTATACTAGTTTTTAAACTATCACATGTATCCTTTTTATAAAACCCCACTTGTCTACCAACTCTTTTCTTTTCTCTGATTTCTGTCACCCAACAGTGGGTTGTACCCACTTCTTGTGTTTTCTTCTACTCATTGCATGTATAAAGGCACCTGTTCCTTTCTCTCTTTTTCTTTTTGCTACACATCAGACGCAACAACATTAAGTAGTACTTACTGTTTTCAATTTTTGTTGACTGAATAACTTATAAACATAAGCGGCATAGATAGAAAACTAGTAGTTGCATTATGGGTCTTGCAAGGACGCTTGGTGCATCCGAACAGGCCCAACAGCAGCTGCTGTGGTCGTGTTTCTTTTTCGTGGCGCATGCATGTAATTGAATGGGTTTCGAGGTGCTAAGGGATGTTGTGTATTACGTGGTCTTATTACAACCCAACAAGCACGCCCTTGCTCGGCCCCTTTAGGGCTGCGACATCATGATAAGTGAGCCATGAGCTCACTGTGGTTTATCGCATGCTAGTATGCGACACCAGTAATGGTTTTTGTTTCGAAACGATATGCACGGAGTGGTCTTTCTTTCAACGTAAATGACGCACCCTTAAAGGTTATATATTTATAGGTTTTCTTGTTAACTTGTATGGTCCCATGCTATAAGGTTGGTTACGAGGTTGGTGAAGGTTGAGGCACAAAGACAAACTTCATGCATCCAAGCAGACGCAACAATGGCTGTATAGCCACGTTCCCTTGCAACAAAACGCAACGCAACAACCATGACTAGGTTGTACCCCTTCATGGCGTGGCAGTACGTCTCATGTGTTATATGTGTCAAGGGTTTACAAGGTAGAGGCATGAACCAACGAGCGTGAGTTGTTTGTCTTTAATTTCTTTTCCTAATACTGTTTTTATGAATCTGTTATATGCCTTTCATTGCAATTGAATTTGGCATAGGTAGCATGGGTGGGGATTTTTTCATTTGGTTAGGTTGTGGTTGGTGTTGTATGATTTATAATGTTAGGGTTGGTGTCTCTCGTCTTGTACGCCGCCGCCGGGAGTTGGTGTGGTGGAGTGTGTTTTTTTCTCTGCAATGATTAATAGATGGTCAACTTAAGCCATTAGACCGTGCACTGTGGGGATTGTAGCCCTGCCCTGGCGTAAGTGGCATATGCTTGTGATTTGGTTTGGCTGTAGTGTTTGTGGCGGGTTCCATCGGAGGTGGTTTTGTTGCTGACTGGGGCGTCAAGGTGGTGTGTTATGGCTGGTGGTGGCTTGAGGAGCTGATGGTACTGGACACTTGGTTAAGGGACGGGTGATTCCATTTGTAGGAGTCGGTGTTTGATGGGTTTACTGGCTGGTTTCTTTGTCTGATGGAGTTGTGTTGTAATGGAATGGTGATTGTGGCTGGTTTTTGTGTGAGTGTGAGTAGTGTGTGTCTTGATTGATGTGACTGTGGTGTGTAGGGTTATGTGGGTTGGGTTTGTGTGCTTTTGGGTTGTGTGACTGTTTGTGGTGTATGTGTTGTGAATTGGATGTGTGGATGTGCTTGTTGTGATGTGTGTTTTGGTGATGGTTTTGTTGATTGATGTTGAATTTAGTATGTTCATGTGTTTGGGAGATGTGTAGTGTGTGGTGTGTTTGTTGGGAGGGTGTGTGTGTGTAAAGTTGCTGTTTGTGGTTGTTTGATTGGTTATGTACTGTGTGCTGTAGTGGTATGGTAACTGTGCTTGGTTTATGTGTGCTGTGGCTAGTTGTGTGCGGTGGTTGTTTTATTGTGCTTTTTGGGTGGAGCTATAAGTGGTGGTTGTATGTTGGTCTGCTTGTAGCTGGTGTGTTTTGTGTGGGTGGTGTTGTGTGTGGGGATGTGGTGCTTGGGTGTGCGATTGTGATGTAGTTGGAGTGTTTTGGGTGTGTAGGGGTGAGGAGTGTCTGGTTTGTTTGTAGGTGTTTGTTTGGTGTCGTGTGTGGTTTGTGTGTTGTTGTTTGTGGAGGTGTTTTGATGTTGTGTTTGTGTGTGGTTGTATGGTATGTTAGGGTGTGATTTGCGTTGTCGTTGTGTAGTGGTAGTTTGAATTGAGTGGTGGTGTTATGTGGTGTTATGATGTGTGTGGTGGTTGTGTTGGTGGCTGTATTTTTGTTGGGTTGTGTGTTGGGTGAGGCAGTCTGTGTGGTTTGTGGGTACATGTGTTGTTGTGGTGTGGTGGTTCGTTTGTTTGTGTGGTGCATGTGGTGGTTGGTGCTCGGGTACAGGTGTGGTTGATGTTGTATCTGGTTGGTGGGTTGCTGTGTGTGTGGTTTTTTTGGTGGTTGGTGGGTGTGCGTGTGCGGTGTGTGTGGTTATGTTGTGCTGTGATATCTCGGTTGTTTGTGGTGTGTGTGTTGATGGTGTTGTGTATGATTGGGTGATTTTGTGGTTTGTTTGACGTTTTATTTGGGTGCTGTGTTGTCGGGTGTGCGGGTTTGTGGTTTTTGGTGTGGGATTCTGTGGGTGTAGTGTCTGTGTTGTGTGGTGTGTTGTCGTGTTTTGACTATTGGGATCTATGTGATTGTGTTTTAGGTGTGGGTTGGTACTTGGTGTCAGTGGTTGTGAGTGTGCTGTGATGTTGGCGGTCGCTGGTGGGATGTGATGCATGTGGGTGTTGTATGCGTGTGTGTGTTTGCCATGTGGGTGTAGGGTCACTGTGGATGTTGGGGTTGTGTGGTGTGTGCGTTTTGTTTGCGAGGATGTTGTTTGTAGCGTGTTGTGAAATGTTGGATGTTGTGTTGGTGTTTGTCTGTGGGGTTGTGTGTGGGGTTCTGATGTTGTGTGTTGTGATATTGATTGTGGTGTATAATGATGTATAGGATGGTGTAGATGTGAAGTGTGATTGTTATGTGTTGGTTCATGTTTTTGGTGGTAGGGTGTAGGTAGCGATAGGTATTGTGTGTTGTTTTGTGGTGTGTGGGGGTTTGTTGTTTTTTGGGGTGGTGTTATGGGTGATGTGGTTTATTGAGTGTTATGTGTGGTCTGTATTGTGTTGATGATAGTTCGGTGGTGGGGGTGGGGTTGATGTTTGTGTGTGGTGGGTTGCTGTTTTTGATGTTGTGGGTTCGCGCGTGGTCGTGTGTGTGTTGTGTGTGGGATGATGTATCGTGTGTGTATGTATGGTGTTGTGTGTGATGTTCGTGTTGTATTTGATTGTTAGGTGTGTGTTGTAGTTCAGTGGTTGCTTAATGGTGGTTGATGTAGGTGTGTTGGGTTTGGGTGTATTTGTGATATGTTGTGGGATTAGTATTGTTGATTGGTGATTGTTTGTGTGTGTTGGTTGTTGTTGGCTGTGGGTGTGCGTATTATGGTGGTGTTTGTGTGATGTTGGGTGTGTGGATGATTGTGTGCTGTGTTTTTGGTTTCCCTTTTTTGTTGACTGTGATGTGTGTAGTATGTGTGCTTGTTTGGTGGTGATATGTGTGATGTGTGATTTGTGCTATGATTTGTTGGGATAGATGTGAGGGTGGATTGTCGTATGTGATGTGTGTATGTGATATGATGTGTGTGTGGGTGATAATTGTGTGGTGATTTGTTGGTCTGTGGGTTGATGTATGTAGGGTTTCGTCCATGTGGGGAATGTTGTTGTTTGTTTTTGGGGTGTGTTTGGATGTGGTTGTGTGTGCGGTGTATTGTTTTGTTTTTAGGTTTGTCTGGAATAGATGGTAATTCTTGTTGATGTTGTGTGAGTGGGTGTTGTGTTGGTTTATTGGGTGTGCCGTGGTTTTTGGGGTCATTGTGGTGGTGTGATATCGGTGATGGGCTGTGTATGGTTTTTGGTGTGATGTGTCAGTCGGGATGTGTTGTGTTGTGTGATGTTTGTGGTTGGGTTGGTAGGTTTGGGTGTGTTGGGGGTGTTAGTGTGTGTGTGTAGGGTGTGTTTGTAGAAGTTGTTGTGTGTGTTGTTGTGTGGGGTTGTGTATTGTGATTGTCTTGTTGGTTGGTGTGTGGTGGGTGTTGGGTGGTTGGTATTGGTGGTTGAATTGGATGGTATTTGTGGTGTAGAGTGTATGTGGGGTTGGGATATGTGTTTTGATGGTTTGTGGTGTGGATGGGGAGTGAAATTGTGTGTTGTATTGTTATGGAAGGTCGTTGCCTGTGGTGTATGTTGGTTGTGTTGTGTATGTTGGACGTTGGTTACACGTAGGATGGGACTTACATTGTGGTGTGGTTGTGTTGGTGTTGGTGATTTTGGTGATGATTTTGGTGTGTAGTGTGTTGTTTTGGTGGGGGATTTGGAGGGGTTTGTTGTGGTGTCTATGGGATAATTCGCTGTTGTTGTTTATGTTTGGTTTTTGAGGTTGGAGTTATGTTGTTTGTGGTGTGTTGGGGTGTGTTGTGTGTGTGTGATTTGGTTTGGTATGTTCCTTTGAGAGCATTGATGATGTTTGTCGGTGTGTGTGTTGATTGGTTGGGTTGTGGTGTGTTCTTTGTTTCGGTTGGCAATGGGTGGGATGGTCATAGTGAATGGTTTTCGTTGGTGATTGGTGTGGATTGGATGTTGTGTTGTGGGTTGTGTGTTTTAGATGTTTGTGTGAGGTGGTCTGGCTGGTGCTATGGTGTGTATGTGTGTTGTAAGGTCGGGATGTCTTGTGTTGTTGGTGTGAATGTGTGTGTGGGTGGTGGTGTTTGTAGTTGGGTGTGTGTGTGGGGAGTGGTGTTGAATGTTCCGTTGTATATAGTGTGTTGTGTTTTTAATTGATTGGTGGTGGGGGGGTGGAATTGGGTGTTTTATAGTGGATATGTGTGTGTTTGGTGTGGTGGGTGTTTGTGTTGTTGGATGGGTTGGTCTTGTGTGTGATGGTGGGTTTGTTGGTGTGTTGGTGGGTTAGGATTGTGGAAGATGTGGTGTTGGTTTGTTGTTGTGTGTGTGTTGTATGTTTTCTTGGTTGGTTATATCTATGTTTGTTGATTGGTTTGGGGTTGGTGGTATTGGGTGATTTGGTGATGTTCATGTGATGTGTGTGTGTGGTGGTATGGTGCGGGTTATGTTTCGTGTCTGTGTTTGATATGTAGGGTTGAGGTTCGTGTTGTTTGTAATTATTTTGTTGTTTGTGTTTGGGTTAGTGGATTTGTTTTTGTTTGTGTGTGTGTAAATGGGGAGTGATGTGTTTGTGTGTGATTTGTTGTTGTGGGTGTTGGTTGTTTGATGGTGTGTCGTGGTGTGGATGCTGGGTGTGGTTGGTGATTGTTGGGATGTGTGTGTTGTGGTGGTTGTTTGGTGGTTGTTTTGTTGACATGTGTTGGTGTGGGAGTTTGTGTTTGTTTGTGTGATTTGGTGTTGGTTCGTGTTGGTTGTGGTTGATGTTCGGTTTGTTAAGTTATGTTGGAGATTAGGTTGTGGTGATTGGGTGAGCTGTTGTTTGAATTATCTGTGTGTGGTGGTTGGGTGTTTGTGGCTGTGGTGTTTGTTGATTTATATTGTTGTTTTGTGGTTGTTGGAGGTTGTGCTTTCGATGTGTGGTGTGTTAGTGCTGATGGTGATGGACTGTGGTATGGTGTGTGTGTGTTTTGTGGTGCGTGTTGATTGGGTGTTGATTTGTGTGATATGTGTGTGATGTGTGGCGATGTGGTTGTGTTTGTGCTGTTGTTGAGTTGTGATGTGGTTTGTTGTGTTTGTTGTGGTACGTTTTTTGGTGATGGTGTGTTGTTGTGTTGATGCGTAGTGGGTGGTTGTGTGTGCTAGTGGGTGGATGAATCGGGGTGTGGTGGGGGGGGTAGTTGGCGCTGGATTTCGTAATGGTGTTCTGGGTAGGTCATGTTGGTGTTTTGATGATGTTTATGGGTGTTGTGGGGGTGTATGTGATGTGTTGTGATGTAGGTTTGAGGTGTGTGGATTAATGTGAGTTGCTTGATTAGTTGATTGTGTGAATGATTGTTTGTGTTGGTTGTGATGGGCGGGGTGTGTTGTGGTTTTTGTAGTCGGGGGGAATATGTTAGTTTTTGTGTCGTGTGTGGTATGAAATGTGTTGTTGTTTTTATGTTGTTTGTAGTATTTTGATGATTTTGGTTGTGTGTGTTTTGTATTTGGATGTTGTTGATGATGTATGTGTGGGATGGCTGATGTGTGTGTCGTGGAGTTTTTGTGATACGTGTCGTTGGTGTGCTAGTGAGTGGTGATTTCGTTTGTGTGCTTTATGGAGGTGTTGTTGGTATTAGTATGATGTAGATGTGGTGGTGTGTGTTTTGTGCGTTATGCTGTGGTGATGTGGTGGGGTTGTGATGGTTGGTTTGATTGTGGCATTTATTTGTTGGTGTGGTGTTGTTTTTTGTGTGGGTGTGTGGTGGGTGTCGGTGTGTGGGTGTGGTGTGGAATGTGTGTGTTTGGGTAGTTGTTGGATGATGTGGTGATTTGTGTTTTGTGTTTTGGTGGTTTTGTAAGTTGGGTGTGGGTGTTGTTAAATAAAAAACCCAACACCTCCCCATGTAGTGGGGTTGGATATGATGGGTGGGTTGTTTGATTTTTGGTACGGATGTTATGGTATGTGGGGAGTTTGTGGTGTTGGATGAAATAGGCTGGTTGTTAGTTTGGTGTTTGTTGAGATGTTGGGTGTGTTCTGGTGTAACTGATTGTGAGGTGGGTTCGGTCGTACGTGTGTGTATGTTAGGATGTGTATGTGTGTTGGGGGGTTTCGGTTGTGTATGTTGGGGGGTGTTTGGTGTTGTGATATCCGGGTTGGTAGTGGTGGTGTTGTAGTGTTGTGCATTGTTGGTTTGTCGTCGTGGTGTCTTGGGATGTGTGTTGTTGGTGGGGTTTTTGTGTGTTTCTGATTTTGTTGGTGGGTGGATGGTGGTGTTTTGTTGGCTGTGTGTAGGGCGTTTGTGTGTTCTTGGTGTGTGTGTGTGTGTTGATGTGTTGTAAGTGGTGGGGAGTGTGGGTGTCGAGTTGGGATGGGGGGTGGAGTGTAGTGTGATGTTGTTGCTGTGTTATTTGGTTTGTGGTGTTTCTGTTGGTTGTGTGTGATTGTGTGTTTGGTCGGGTGTTGTGTGTGTTGTCTGGTAGTTATATTGGGGGTGAGGATTTGATTGTGTTTTGGAGTAGATTGTGGTTTTTTTAGGTGTGTGTGTGTCAGTAGTGTTTGATGATGTTAGGTTGGATGTATTGTGGGGTGGTGTGTGGTCGTTGGTAGGTGTGATGGGTTGTGTGCTGAGGTTTTGTGATGTGTGTGTTTTGTGTGGCTGTTGTGAATCTGTGTGGTGTGAGTTGGTGGTTGACATGGTGGGATGGTGAGGTTGAAGAATGTTTCTCGTGTGAATGGGTGGTTTGTGGGATGTATGGACTGATTGGGTGTGTTTGGTGGTGATGTTGTTAGTTATGTGTGGGCTGTTGTTGTGGGGGTTGGTGGTGCTTTATGTGGTGGGAGTGTGTGCTGGATTCGGTTTGTTGTATGGTAGATCGTGGTTAGTGGTGTGGGTTAGTCGGGTAGTGTGTGTTGTTGGGGTGTGAGTTCGTGTGCGCTTGGAGTGGGGCTTTCGATCGGGATTGTCTTGTTGAGGGGTTTGTGTATGGTTGTTATGTGGTGATTTCGAGGTGTTAGTATTTTGTTTTGCGGTTGTGGTTTCGGATTGAATAGATGTGTGGATTGAGGTGGGTTGTGTTCGATTGGGGGGTTGTTTTTGTTTTGTCGATGATTGGTGGTGTAGTTGGATGGGGTGATATGTTGTGTTGGGTCGTTGTGTGTAGGTGTATTTTTTTTTGGTGTGGGCTGGGGATGATTGAATGTTTTTTGATTGTGATGTGGTTAGGTTGATATATTTTGTTGCTGTTATGGCTGTATGTGTGCGTATGTGTTTCTTGTGATGGGTGGAGGTGTGTTTTTGATCGTATGTATTGTTGTGTTCTTAGATTTGTGCTGTGGGTGGTTGGTGCTATTGGGGTGGTTGATGTTAGCTGTGGTGGTTTGTGGTGGATGCGTGCATTGAATGTTGTTTTGTGTGTTAAGTGGGGTGATGTTGTGTTTTGTTTTATTGTAGAGTGATGTTATGTGCATTGTGTTGTCGCTTTGGGTGGGGTGGGGGGATGATGGGGTTGGTGGTTTGTTTGTGATGTTGTTGTGATTGTCTGTGGGTCATGTTGGTTGTGTGGTGTGTGTGTGTTTATCGTGTTTCTTGGTTAGTGATTGTGGCATGTGTGGCGGATTGGTTTGGGTCTGTGTGGGTGTGTCTGATGGGTGTCGTTGTGTTTGTTGGTTTGGTTGTTGGGTTGATGGTGTGTGTGTTTGTGATCGTTGTGGTTGTTTGTTGTGGTTGTGTGATTGGATGGTCGTTGCGTTGTGTTGTGTTGGGATGATGTGTTGTGCTATCATGTGACTGGTTGTTGTTTTTGGTTTTGTGGGTGGGTATGGAGTGTGTTTGGTCATTGTTATTTTTGTGCTTGTGTACTTGTGAGCGTGTGGTTGTGTGTGTTGTGGTGTGTGATATTGGGTTTGCTGGGTGTTGCAATGGGGTGGTGATGTTTGGGTTGGGTGGTCTCGGTGTTGTCTGTGTGTGTTTTTGTGAATGTGTGTGTGTGGTGTGTGTAGGGTGTGTGGTGATTGGTTGTGTTAGTAGGGATGGCTTTATGAGTTTGGTGTTTTGTTATGGTTGTCAAATTGTGTGTGTGTGTGTAGGTGGGGAATGTTGTTGTGTTTGTGGGTTGGGTGTGTTTGTGGGGTTGATGTATGGTGATTGGTGTTTGTGGTTGTGTGTGTGATGTGTGTGTGGTCGGATGTTGTGTGTGTGGGGCCATTTGGGTTGGTGGTGGTATTATTGTTGGGTGTGTGTGTAAGTGTGATGGTGTGGGGGGCTGTTGTGTGTGTGAGTGGGGAATGGGGTTGGTGTTTTGAGGTTGGGGGTGTGGTGGTCGGTGGTTGTGGGTGTGTGGTTGGTTTTGCGTGTTTTTTGAATTCGATTGTGAATGGTGTGGTTATTTGCTTGGTTGATGTATGGTTGTGGAATTGATGGGATTCTGTGGTGGTGATTGTGTTGTGTGGGTGTTGGGAGTATGTGCATGGTTGTGGGTGTGTGATGTGTTATAGGTGGTGTAGGGTTGTGGTGTGTGATGTGGTGTGTGGGTGGTTGGTTGTTGTATGGTTGTGGGTGGTGACTGTTGTGACATTGTGTTGTGTGGTGTGTGTAGTTGGGGTTGAGCGGGTGGGTGGTTGTGTGTTTTTTGTATGTTGTGGTGTGGTGATTGTGTAGTATGTTGATAATTGTGTTTTGATAGAGTGTTTGTAGTTGTGTAGTGGGATGGGTTGTTTGGTGTGCGATGGGTTCTGTGTAGTTGTGTGGTGGTGTGTGGGGTGGATGTGTTAAACTGGTATTTGATGTGCTGTTGTGTGTCGTGTTGTTGGGTGTGGGTGCTGGTGAATGGTGCTGGTGTTGGGGGGCTTTGTTGGGGTGGGATGCGGTGGTGGTGTTGATTTGGTATTGTGTTGTGTGTGTTGTATATGGGATATGTTGTGTGGGGCTGTGTGTTGTGGATGTTGTTGCTGCGGGTGTCGGGTCTGGGGTTGGTGGAGTGTATAGGTGTGTGGCTGTTTTGTGGGTGTATTTGTGTGTGTGTGTGTGTGTTGTTTGGATGGATGACTTGTGTGATTGCTGGTGTTGGATTGTGTTGATGTTGGTTATTGGGTGGGTTTGATGGTGTGTTTTGTGTGTTGGGATGATGTGTCTGTGGAATGGATGTGAGTATTGGTGATGTTTGTTTGGTTGTTTTTTGATTGTGTTGTAGTTGATGGTGTCTGTTGTGTGTTTGTGTGTTGATTTGTTGGGTGTTGGTGTTTTTGAGGGATTTTTCGTGTCTGTGGGTGGTGGAATTGTTGTGTTTGTGGTTGTTTGGTGTTTGAATGATATGGTTGATGTTGTTGTGTTGTTTTGGTGTGCATTAGTGGTAATGTTGAGAGTGTGAATGTGTGAATTGGTTGTGTGTGTATTTCTTGTTGATGGGGGGTGTGTTTTGTGTTCTAGATGGTGGGTGTCTGTTTCGGTTTGTGGTCTACTGTGTGTGGAGGTGCGTTTGTTGTTAGGAATGTTTGTTGGTTATGGTTCTTGGTGTAGTGTTGTGTGGATTTGTGGTGATTGGTGTGTAGGTGGCTGTTTGGTTTGTGTTTGGACTGTGTTGTGTGTGTTTGTGTGTTTGAGGTTGTGGTAGTTATGGTGGTTGGTGTGTTGTGTTTTGTGATGGGTTTGTCTTGGTGTGTGTTGTTGTGTTTGTTATGATCGGGTGTGTGTTTGTCTTATGGGTTTATTGTGTGGTGTTGTGATGTGTGTGTGGATGGCTTGTGATGTTAGGTGTGTGTGTTTTAGTGTTGTGTTTGGTGCCTTTGGTTTGGTTGTCTGTGTTGTGTGGTTAGTGTTGTTGTTTTGTTTGTGGTGTTGTGTGTAAGGGATGGGGTGGTGGTGGTTGGGTATTATTGATATGTGGTGTGTGTTGAATTGTGATGCTTGGTTGTTGTGTTGGTTTGTGGTGGTGTGATTGTTGTTGAGGGGCTAGATGGAGGGTAGTTTGTGATGTGGTGTTTGCTGTGATGAGTTGGTTCTGTGATGGTTTGGTTGATTGGTTGGGTTGTGATATGTTTGGTGGATGTAGAGGAGTAGTGTGGTGAGTTGATGTGGTTTGGTGGCTGTTTTGTGATGTGTGTGTAGTTGATGTGGATGGATTGAGTGTGTGTGTGTGTGGGATAAAAATTGTTGACTGTGTGATGAGTTTTTGTGTGGTGTCTGTAGTTAGATGAATATTGAGGGTGATGTGGGATGTTGTTGTGTTGTTGGGTTGTGATGTATGTAGTTTGTAGATGAGTGTGGTGTGTGTAGGGGTGAGTTGTATGTTGAGGTGGGTTTGTGTGTGGGTTGTGATGTGTAGAATGTTTTGTGTTGTGTGTTGGTGTGACTTGTGTATTGTTTATGTGATAGGTGTGTTGTAGATGTTGGTTGGTGGGTGTGTTGTGTGGTTGTGTATGTTGTCGTGTGGTATTGGGGTTCATGTCTTTGTGGTTTGAGTTGATGGTGTGTGTGGTCTTGTGTTTTGTTGGGGTGTTGTTTGTTGTGTATGGGTTGATGTGAATGGGGTTGTTTGGCTGGATTTGGTGTTGGGGAGGTGTGGGGGTGGGGTGTGGATGGTGTGTGGTGTTTCTAGGGTGATTGGTGTTGGGGTGGTTATGTGTACTGTGGTGGGTGGCGTTGTGGTTCGGGTTTGTGTATTTGGTTTGATGTTTGTTGAGATGGTGAGTGTGGTTGTTATGATCGTCGGGTTGCAGTGTGTGGGGGGTGTTGTTGAGAAGTTGGGTGTTTGTGATGGGATTGTGTATGGTGGGTGTGTTGCTGTTTGCTGTCGGATGGTGGTTGATGTGTGGTTGTTGGGGTGTGTTTGTTGGTTGGTTCGTTGGGGATGGTGTGTGTATGAGGTAGTGTGATTTGGTGGTGGTATTGTTTGTTGTGGGTAGTGCTTTGTGTTTGATTGTCTTTGATGTGTGGTACTCATTTGTGGGTTGTAGGAGGTCTGTTGTGTTGTGGTTTAGTGGGGTGTTTGAGTGGGGTTTGTTTGTGGTTGTGTATAAGGTGTATACTGTAGTTGTTTGCTGTGTGTGGTGTGTTGCGAGGGATGGGATCTGGTTGGTTGTGGTGGTTTGGTGCATTGGTGTTCGTGTGGTGTGGCGTTGTAGAGTAGTGTGGTGATTGGGTTGGATGTGGTGTGTTTGTGGTTTGGTTGTATTGTGTATTGAGTTTTGGAATTTTCGGTGGTGTGGTTGCATCAGTTATGTTATGTTCTTTATGTGATGTGTGTAGTGTGTGGGGCTGTATTTGTTGTGTTTGGGGTTTAGGGGGGGGGCGGTGTTGGTTGTAGTGTGGTTGGCATTGTGGTGTGTGTTTTGTGTGGTGTTTGTGTGTGTGGTTGTTGAGGGGTGCTGTTTGGGGTCGGTTTGTTGGTGGTGATTGGTGGGTGTTGATGTGGTGTTGGTTATGTGTGTGGTTGATTTGTGGGGGGATGTGTGTGTGTGCATGTGGTGTGTCGATCATGCTGGTTTGAGTTTGTGGGTGTGATGTGTGTTGTATGTGTTTGGTGTATGTTTTTGGCTTGGTGGGATTTTGTTGTGTGAATGGTTTGTGGAGGGCTGGTGGTGGTGTGTGCGTGGAGCTGTTGTGGTTGTCGGTTTGCTTGTGTGGTGAATGGGGGTGTTGGGTGTGGTGGGGTGTGCTTGTGTGTGTGTTGTGGTTGGTGTTATGGTGGTGGTTTGTGATTATGTGGCATTGATATTGGTGTTTGTTTTGTGCTGATTCGTGTGATTGGTTGGGGGTGTTTGTGATTCCGTGGTTGTGGTGCTGTGTGTCTGTGTGATGGTGTGAGGATGTGTATGGTGTGGATGTTAGTTGTTGGGGTCATGATGGATGTGTTGTGTTGTGTCCGTGGGGTTGGGGTTTTTTGTGTTGTGTGGTGATGATAGTGTGTGTGTGTTGACTGGGGGAATTGGGTTATTTGGTGTTGTTGTTATTGGAGATTGTTGGTTTGCTGGTGGGGAAAGGGGGGGTGGTTTGGAATGTGGTGTGTATGGTGTAGTTCGGTTGCTTTTTGTTGTTTGTGGGCCATGGTGTGTGGTGGTGGATGTTGGGGTTGTTTGTTAGTGGGTTTGGTTGGGTGGTTGTTGTTTGCTATTGCTGACTTTGGTTGGGAGTGTGTGTGATGTGTGTTGTGTGATTGTTTTATTCGTGGCGTGTGTTGATGTGGTTACATGTGGGTAGGTGGTGGTTGGTGGTGGTTAGGATGGCTGTTCGACGTGGTTGTGATTATGATGTGAGTGTGTAGATGGGCATGAATTGTTAGTGGTTGATGTTGTAGTTGTGTGTGTTGGTTATTGCATGTGGCTGTATGTGTGCGAATGTGGTTGGGATGGTGTTGGTGTTGTGTTGTGTGTTTGTGACAGAGGTGTGAACTGGGGGATGTGTGTGGTTATGGTTGTCATGATGTGTTGTGGGGTTGTTGGTGTTGTTTTGTGGTGTTGTTATGCTGTTTAATGTGTGTGTGTGTTGTGTTTAGTGCATTTGTATGTGGTGGTGTGTGTGTGTATTGTTGTATATGTTGAGTGTTGTTGTTAGGTTTTGTGATGATGAGATTTGGTGATTGATGTATGATTGTTTGGTATGGTGTTTGTGTGGATGGGTTGTGGTGTGGGTGTCCTGTTGGTTTGGTATGTGTGTTGTGTGTATTTTGGTGTTTGTGCTTGGGGTGGGAGGGTGAACATTTGTCGTTTTGATGATGATTGGGTGTGTTGTTGCTTCGTCTTTTTGGATGAATGTTTGTGGTGTGTTGTGGGGGGGGGGGATTTTGGACATCTGGTGGGGGCTGTTGTGCTATTGGATTGGTGTGTGGTAGCTGTGTGTGTTAGTTTTGTGGGGCTGCGTGATGTGTGTTGGGGCGGATTGTGTTTGGGTGGTGTGTTTTGTTGGTGGTTATTGTGGGGTTTGTTTGTTGTGTGGTGTGTGGGTAGGTGTGGTTTAAAATGTGTTTGGTTAGTTATTGCTAGTGGTGTGTGGCTTGGTTTGCTGTTGTTGATGGATGTGTTGTTAGACTGTTTTGTGGTTTAGGTTGAAACTTTTTGTTGCTTGTGTGTGTGGTGTGGCATGTGTGGTGTTGGTTTGTTGTTTTTGTGTTGTGATGTTTTGTGTGGGGTGGGGTTGGTTGTTGTTTGTTGTGTGGAATAGTTATGGAGTGTGCATATGTAGGTAGGGTGTGTTTTGTGACGTTGGTAATGTGTGTTGGGGTTAGGCTATTGTGTGTGTAACTTAATTCTTAGGTGTGTTTGTTTGTTGTGTTGGTCGTGTTGAATTTGTGTGTGTTGTTGTTTGGTTGATGCTTGGTTGTGTGTTAGGTTGTTAGTTGAGTGTTTGGGGGGGATTGTTGTGGATGTTGTTGGTGTGATGTATTTGATGGGTTTTGTTTGTATAGTGGTGATGGTTAGTGAATCTGTTATATGTTGTGTTGTATGTTGTGTTTGATGTGTTTGTGATGATTGTGTTGGTTGTTTTGTTTGTGTTGGGTGTGTGTTGTTGGTGGTTTGTGTATGTGGTTTAGTGGGGTGTTGGGTGTGTGTGCTGGGGCGGTTGCTGTCTTGTGTGAGTGGGTGGATTGCATGTGATTGTGTGTGAGCTTGCTCTGGTATGTGGTGTGTGGTTGTGAATTGTGTGTATTGTTGTGTGTTGTTTGATGTTTTTGTGAAATAATGTATGTTATTGATAGGGTGGTGTTTGGTTGCAGTATGTAGTGTTGGTTTTGGGGTTTGTGTGGTATGGTGTGTGGATGCTTGTTGTGTGGTGTTTTTGTTGGTTGTGTTGATATGTGCTGGTGTATGCGTGGGTGTGTGTGGAAAGTGTGTTGTGTGTGTAGTATTTGAATGCATGTGGATTTTGGGTGTGTGCATGGGATGTGTGTTTGTTGTGTGTGGTGTTGTGGTTGGTTGTGATGTGGTGGGTGGGTGACTGGTGTGGAGGTTTTGATGTGTTGTGGGAATGTGGTGGTGTTTTGGTGTGTGATGGTAAGTGGTGGTGTGTGGATGTGACTTTGGTGCTGGGATAGTGCTGTGATGTCTGTTTGATTGTGTGTTTAGTTGTGGCTGTTATGTGGGTTGTTTTTGGTGGTGGTTTGGTGTGGGTGTGGTTTGGAGGTGTGTGTCTGTGGCATCGTGGCGTGTTGTGTCTCTGTTGGTGTTGTTTTGTGGTTTAGTGTGCGTGTTGGTGGTGTACGGTGTTGGGTTCAGTGAAGTGTGTGTAATGTTAGCTTTTTGTTATGGGAGTTTGCTTTGTTGTGTGTGGTGGGTGTGTCATGTTGATGGTTTTGTGTGTTGTGTGTGTGGGGTTCGCTGGTATATGTCTGTTGCTTTTGGTGGATAAGTGTATGGTGTGTTCTTGGGATTGTTGGTGGTGATGTAGGTTTTTTTGGTGTTGTTTGTGGTTTGGAATGGTGGTGAGTGAGGGGTGGGTAGGTGGATGTGTCTGTGTTCAGTTGTTAGGTGCGTTCTCGCGTGTGTGTGTTCTTTGTGATTGTTGGTGGTTGTGTTTGTTGTGATGTTTGTTGGTGGGTGGGTGGCGGTATCGGTGAAGTGGTGATGGTGTGTGTGTGGTTGTGTGTGTACTGATGTTGTCTGGTGGTGGTGGATTTGTTTGTTTTGCGATGGGTATTTGCTTGGATGGTTGTGTTGGTTTTGTGTGTGGGTGATTGGTGAGTGTTATGTGTTTGTTTTTGTTATGTGGCTCATTATGATCTTGTTATGGTGTGCTGTGGGTGGGGGAGTCGATCGGATTGTTGTTGGTTTTGATTGGATTGGATGTTTTCGTTGGGTGAAGTGTTGGGGGTGGAGGTGGTGTGGTGTGTACTTGTGTGTGATGGGTTTGGTTGTGTGTTTGGTTTGAATGTCTGGTGTGTTGGGTGTATGTTTGGGTAGTTGTGGTGGGGGCACTGTGTTTTGTTGGTTTTGGGTGTGTAGTGGTTGTGAGGTGGGGGTGGGTGTTTGCGCGTGTTGGAATTAGTTTTTGCGATGGAATTGTGGGTTTTGTGTGGAGGGATATTTGGCTTTAGCTTGTAGGGTTTTATTTGTAGTGTTGTTGAATGTTATGTGTTTGATGGTTTGTTGTGGTGTTGTGATGGGTGGTGCTGGGTTGTATCTCGTGTTGTTTGAGAATTTGATGGTGTCAGTTGTGGGATGGTATTGGGTATATGGTATGTAGTGCGATGTGTTGTTGTGTGTGGGGTGTTTTGTGTGGTAGGGGGTTTGTTGCATGCGTGTGTTGGTGGTGGTGGACACTGATATTGATGTTTTAGATAGTTGGGTTGAAATTGAGGTTTGGTATTAGTGGTTACTGGATGTGTTTGGTTGGGGTTTGGTGGATGGGATGTGTGTGTGTTGTGGTATGTGGGCTGCTTTCTTCTGGGGGTGAGTGTGTGTGGTTTAAGTGATTTCGTGATGTGTGGATTTGGCATGCTGTTTTGTAAATACCATTATCATTTTAAATTAATATAAATATATATATAATTATCATATATTAATTAATTTAAATTTCAATCATATATAATAAATTATATATTTATTATAAAATCATATATTTATATTTTAATAAATTATCATTTAATAATTTAATATATTATTTCAAAAAATAAATATTAAATAATATATTCTTTATTAATATAATATCTAATATTAATTATATAATAAATTATTATTTTATATTTATTATTAATATATTTTAATATTATATAATAAATAATACTTATTAACACTAATATTTAATATAATTTATATTATGATTTACATTATATCAATCATACCTAATATCATAATTAATAAATTAAATAATATCAATAATCATTATATATCCTAATACATATATTATAACTACATATTATATATATTAATATATTAATATTTAATTATTAATTATATATTTAATCATTCAATATTATATTACTTAACATAATATTAATTATATATATTTTAATTATATATATCATTTTATTATCAAAAAGAAAATATATTATAAAATTATAATTTAAATTAATATATATCAATTTTATAATTATAATTATCTATTTAATTCCAATATATATTTATATCATATATCATAAATTTAATTAAAGAATTATGATAATTTATATTTCACTTTTTTACAATATTATAAAATTAATTATAATATATTTAATAATTTAAATATATATTGTATAATAATAAATTCATCAAAAGATCATTATATTTTTTTTTAAATATTTATATATATATATTACAATTATTATTATAATATATTATATATTATATTTTTTTTCAATATCATCTTCAATTTACATAAATCATATATATATATATAATTAATTAATATAAATATTCATATAATCATAATTTTTTTATATCATATTATATTGTAAATTCCATATATATTATATAATTTATAATAATTATCATTATTATATAATATATATATAACATATAGTATTATATAATATATATTATTAAAATAATTATTTTATATATATATATTATCACATATAATAATAAAAGACTTATATATTTATTATATATATAATATTTATCAAATTCTAAAAATTATTTTATCCAAACATTTATCATTTATAATATTAAAATAATTATAATTAATAGTAGATTCAAAAATATATCAACTTATTTTTTTATTAATATATCAATTATTTAATTTTAAATAATTCATAATAAATACAATCATAAATTCTTACATTATTAATATATCTAATATCATTATTTATTTAATTATATATTCATCTAATATTATATTAAAATTCATATTTATAATATATTATTCAAACTTTATATAATTATAAAATTTTCACTTAATTAAATTATAAAATATACTAATTTTAAATTTAATATATATATATAATTAATTTTCATTAATACTAAATCAAAACTTGAAATATAATTTTATTATTTTACCAATTTTTTAATAAATATATATTATACTCCATATATATCATTATTTATGTAAATCTATTATATATCATTAAATAATTAAAATTAATATATTATCTTATTCATTTAATTATACATTATATTATACATAACAATTACATTATTCAATACCAATCTATAATAAATATTAATAATATAATTAAAATCAATAATATATATACTATTATTTATATCAATCAATAATCTTTATTAATAATAATAAAATAAATGTCATTTAAATTTATATAAAATACATTATATAAATATATTTATATAATAAAATATATTATTTACCATATCATAATCATAATAAATTTTTGTAATATTAATAACATATTTATACATATAAAATAATATACAATTCATAATTATATACATAAAATATTAAAACATATATTATATATATTTATTATAAATAATATTTATACATTATAATATTAATCTAATACATATTATTATTTATAATAAAAATTATTAATATATATCATATATTTTAACAATATAAAATAATATCATATATCATAAATTTATAAATATAAATAATTTCATATACATTTTATTTTATCAATATATATATATCATATCATTTCAATCATTCAATATTTAAATACATTATATACTATTAATAATTTTATTATCTCAATCATAATCAATCTATCATAAATATATTATAAATTATCATAATAATATAATATAATATCTATATATATATATATATTTATCCATTTACATTAATATATTTAAAATTTAATTATAATTTATATCAATATTTATATACTCATTATATAATAAATTTTTATCATATCAATAATTAATTATATCATATTAATATATATATATAATAATAAAACCATTTAAATATTAATACATATAAATAATGTCATTATAAATACATATTTTTATATTAATATAATATTCATAAATTCATATATATATAAAAATCAAATTAAATATATATATTATCATAATTATATAGTATATATTATTCATAATATATTAAATTATATTAATAAATTTATTTTATTCCATTTTCAATAATACACAATCATAATTCATTATAATTTTAATCACATATTATACTATATAATATAAATATCAATATATATAATTTTATCATAATATTAATAAATATTCATTATAATTTTATATTTCTTTCATATATATTAATAAAAAATATATATATATCCATCCATCCAAATATTAAAATCAATATAAATATACTATTCATAACTATAATATAAATAATATATATATATAAATAATATTTCAATAAATTTATATATATATAATTATAAATTCATATTTTTATTTATACTATATTTTTAATTATCAATATATATCAACCATAATATTATCATCAATTATATAATATATAATTAATTCATCAATAACTCATTAATAATAATATTAAATTAATCAATTTATAATATATATAAATTATTAACATTATATCAATCATTTATTATTAAATCATTCATATCAAATACATAATATCATAATAAAACATATTCATTAATATATCAAATTATACATATTATAATCTGTAATAAATAATAAATATATAATATTAAAAATTAAACATATATTCCATAAATATTTCATTTCAATCATTATATAATATATATAAAATATTATACAAATATTATATATATATTTCATATATTATATAAATATAATAATTATAACATAATTATTATAAATATTAAATATATATTATATATATCATTTAATCCATCACATATAATTATATCATTTATTATTATATATAATTAATTTATTCATAACCAAAAATAATTATTAAAATATTTATATATATACTATACCACCATATAATTTTATTATATATTACAAAATATAATATTATATAAATAATATATATATTAATTAAAAATATTACAAATATTATTCAAATCATCCTATATATATATTAACTCAATATTAATTATATATTACTATTATATATACTATAAAACAATAATTAATTCATACTATCTTTATATAATTTATATATTTTTTTTTTTTCATATATATAAAATATCAATATTATTTATATTTACATTTATTACATCATTATATTTATTTTCAATAATTAAATAAATATAATCATTAAATTATATCATATTAATATATATATCATAATTTTATTAATAACTTATATACAATATACATATTTTTAAAATTTATAATTAATCATACATATCCATATTAACTTATTAATTTAACAATTCATATATCAAATATATCATTATTATATAAATCATAATTGAATATTATTATATTATTAAAACATATATCAATTCTTTTAATATATCCATATTAATTTTTTATCCATCATCATATTTTACTACATAATATACACAAATTCATATAATATTTTATAATAATTCTATACCATATCATATTATTATTTACTATATAATATATTATAAATAAAATCAATCAATAATAAATATTAATAAATATTTCAATATAATATAAATTTAATCAAATATAATAAATATTCGCTTATATAAATATAAATATACTGCATTATTCATATTTTTTTAATACTATCATATTATTTATTTATATTAATACATATTAATATTATTATAAATTAAATTTATATTATTCTAATAATATATTATTTATAAATGATTATCATATATTAAATAAATATTATAATTCTCTTAAAAAACAATTCATTTATATTATCATTATTTTAACAAATTACAAACTATTCTATCCATATCTAAAAATATTTCAATATTATATAAGATTATATATATATTATATCATCCCATTTAATAAACTAAGATAAATTATATAAAATTTAACGATATTATATAATATTTAATAAATATTTAATATATCATTAATTATATATTATATTAATTTTATAAATATTATATTCATTTTTATCATCATAATATTAAATTATACACATATTTTTCATAAATTATCATTTATACATAACCAATATAATAAATTAATAATATTAGATCATACATATATAATAACTAATCTATAAATAAACATAATATATCTATTATATATCAATATATACTTTTATAATATTATTCATATATCAAATAAATATTAAATATTTATATTATATAATATATATAAATTATTTAAATCATCATATATCATATAATATCCTTTTATATTTTAAGATTTTATAAATTTATATAAATTTATCATAAAATTTATATATATTCATAAAAATATATAACATATAATATTATATTCAAATAATTAATATTATATTTCACAATTATAATAAATTTATTTTTTTGTCAATTATATGATCACATAATAATAAATTATTAATCATATAATATCATCAATTAAATAAATATATTATTTAATATAATTATATATAAAATAATCATTAAATATAATACAATATAAATATTAAAAATATAAAATTAAATAATATTATATAATCAAATTCAAATATAATTCAATAATATATAATTATTATTAAACAATAACATATTAATTATACACTACATAAAATATTTATAATATCAAATATAATAATTAAATAAAATTATTATATCAATACAAATATATATTATTTAATCACAATTTAATATAATATATATATATATTATTATATTATTTAATATATCACTATATATATTAAAATATATAATCATAATCACTTACATTCCAATTAATTAAATAACATCATATTTTTAAAAAAAATCAAATATAATATTCTTAATAATATTAATATTTTTATATTAACATTCATAAATAATAAAATTTATTTAATACTATTATAATTAATCATATACCCATAATAATATGTTATAATATATAATAACTTATTTCACACAGTATATTATAATATCATTATATATTCATATATAAATAAATATCAATTACAACATATTTATAATTATTTAATTGCTAAATTAAAACACCATAATAATAAATCAATAATAAATTTATTCAGATTATTAATCAGATTCCCATATTTAAATTCAATACATTATATATAATCATAATATATTATCATATTGTCATATAATTATATATCATTTAAATTAAAATCATATTAAATATATATTATATAAAATATAATCATTTAATATAATCAAATAATTTAAATATATTCATATAATATTATATCATTTTATACTATTTATTATAATATCATAATACTATTTCATAATCATTATATATAATATATATATCATATATTATCATTTATTTACATATCATATTATATTCCATACTAATATACTTATAATATACAATAATATATCCAAAAAAAATAATTATCATAAATAATTAATGAATCATATCATATATTAATAAATAAATTCAATATAATTCTTATTTATACAATTATTTTTATAATTAATATATATAATAATAATAACACAATTACTAAATCATATTCATTATATTAATATAATATATATTAGAAAATTTATAATTAAATATTAAATTTAAATAAATATAAATTTACTTATTATTATAAATATCCAATATTATTCCATTTCATATATATTTCATTATATTTATAATTTTCTAAAATATCCACACCTATATTTTATATTTATTTAATTTTTATCAAATTATATAAATTAAATGATTTTATTTATATTATAAAACAGATATATTTAATTATTAAATTAATATATTATTTAATTATAAAATATTTATAATAAACATATATAAAAATATCATATATATTTATCATTTAATTATATCTAATATAATTATAAATAATCAATGTAACATCATTTATTTATCATATTTATTATTATTTATATTATATTTATATTATATAAAAGATTATTATATTATCATAATTTTTTAAATCACCATAATTATTATAATTTATAAATTTTTTTATTCATATATATAATATAATATATTTCCAATATATTCATCCATTCAATATATAATCAAATAATACTCTTATATATATAATCCTTCATATATTTAATAATTATTTTATATACAATATTTATATAAATATTATATAATAATAATGATACTATTTTTTATTTATAAAATTATAACTAATGAATTATTTTATAAATATTACATCATATACCATATAACATATTATCAATTTACATACAATAATACATTATTATTATAATATTTATTATATTTTAAATTTTTCAATATTATTTTTATACACATATTATATTCATTTATAATTAATAACATCATTTATTATTTAATAAAATTAAATAATTATCAATATAATATAATATACATATATATTATTTTCATATTATTATCAATATATTAATTTTATATACCATATATTTTAAAAATTATATAATATATATATTATTATTATAATAACAGTATAATACATAATGTCATTAAATCTATATTCATTATACAATATTATAATTAATATCATTTATTAAAATGTATATATATTTACTATATATGATTAATAATTTATCCATATTCATAAATATAATACATATATAAATTATAATATATATATATATATAATATATATTATATTAATATTATCCAATTTTAATCAAATATACATAATAATAAAAATATTAACATTATTATAATCATAATTTATATATAATAATATTAATATCAATAAAAAACGATATATATTTTAATAATAAATATATTAAGAAAAATATATCATCAAACATTATTATATTATTATAATAATTATATATATATAATATATATATCATAATATTAATAAATTGTCACTAATTCAATTGTTATTTTTATTATTAAATATTTAACATATATATTTTATTATTTCATTTTAAAATAATATATATATTATATCATTTATAATTTATAATTATATATTCATATTTATACTAATAATATATATTATATATATATAATTCAAATCATATATTTTATATATTCCTTCATATTATATAACATTTATATTATCATATAATATCATAATCAATATATAAATTTAATATTTATTCTAATATCATAAATCATTTAACAATAAAAATAATTTTTAATAACTTTAAAATAATTATATACAATCATAGTATAAATTTTAATATAATTAATTAATAAATATTAATATATCCAATATATATATATATCATATATTTTATTTTTCATTATTTATATTAATATAATATATTATAATTAATTCCCCTCATATCAAATATATATATTCTTTAACATAAATACAATAATACATTTATACATTAAATATATAATTAATTATATAATAAAATTCATTATATAATAATCCATTATTATATTCTTATATATTTATTTATTATTTCATGAATATATTTTATAGATAATTATATTTCTTAATTATAAAATATATATATATAACATAATAATTAATATATAAATAATTGACATATATTACTATATAAATATAAAATAATAATTCTTTATTTCAATTTAATATTATTTAAAATCTTATATAATAATAAATAAACTAATAATTTCATAATAAATAATCAAATATTATATTATTCATTTCATTATATATATAATCATTTTATATTATATAATAAATATATATAATCACAAAAAATTTATCATAATCATCTTATTTATATATTAATCATCAATATTATATATATAATATTTTTATTATATTTTAATGCCAATTTTCCCATAAAAATTTCATCAATTATATAATATAATAATTATATCATATCATATTTCATATATATATTCAATAACATTATTATATATAATAATTTATATATATTCTTATATATATTCATTAAAAAATTCTTATATCCTATAATATCATAATTTATAATTTGTTATTATCATATATACAATATATTTTACTTTTTTCTAATTATATATTATATTTAATCATTACTTAATATTAATATAAATATAAAATTTATTCATATATAATAAAAATATTAATATTTTATACTTATTTATATATATACATATATAATTAAATAAAAAAAATTTAAATTAAACCATTAATTAATTATTCATTTATTTATTTATATTAAATATAATTTATAAAATTAATATATATTATCATTATATTTATATTTTTATCTTTAAGTCACTTCATTTTTATTATATTTAATATAAATTTTTCACATTATATATAATAATATAATTACATATTATTATAATTTATATTTCCTATACATTTATAAATATTTCATTCTTTTTACAATATTATATTCATTCATTATTATAATATTAATAATAATTATTCATATATTTATATATAATTTCATATATAGTATATTTAATTATACTTAATATTTAATTATATCATATATATATATATTACTTATATATAAATCCAACAATTTATATTTTTTATTTAACACTAATAATATCATAACTCTACTAAATTTAATATATTATATTATTTATACCATATAATATAATTATCATTAAAAATTTTATAAGATTTATCAATTCAATATAATCATAATTAAATAAAAATATATATTATATAAATATTCCAATAATAAACATTGTATAATCATATATATCATAAAAATAATTATATATTTATATTTATATTTTATTTAATATTTATTTCATATATATACAATATAATATATTATTATCAATTTATAATAAATATCATTCATATATTTTTACTCATTATATAATTTATATTAATATTATTTATTCCATATTTTTATATATTAGTAATTTCAATTAATTTAATATATTAATATATTAATAACAATATTTTTATATATTCATCATATATTATAATATTATAATTATTATTTATCATATATATAAATTATTATCATTATAATATAATCTCCTTATTTAAATTATAATATAATATAATAATCATATAATATTATTATATAAATACATATACATAATAATTAATAAATAAATCAATATATAATTCATAATTTAATCATATAATTATATATATCATATTTATTTCTATTTCAATTATATATATATTATTTTTAATTATAATATAGTAAATATATATAATTAACATACATTTATCATAATATAATTAATTTTATATATCAATATTCATAAAATCTCATATATATTATATTTAATTATAAATTTATTATTTTATAATTTATTAAATCATTTCATTATACAACATATTAGTCCATTATCATAATCATCATATAATAATACATTTTTATTATTTAATATTTATTATTTATATAATATAAATTTCAAATATAAATCATAATCAATATTAAATATGAATAATATATCAAAATTATATTTTTTTATTATAATACTCATTAATATATATAACAATATTATCACATTTCAATTCATTATATATTTATATACATTACATAAATATTATTATAAATTTAAATAATAATATATATATATAGAATTTTTATACATAATATTATAAATATTTATAATTATATATAATATCATATTTAAAATTAATTTTTCATATTTACTATATTATAATATTTACACATATATTTTATTATTTAACCCTTAATTAATTTATATTATATAATTTATATAAAATAATATACTACTAAATTACAATTCATATACATAATCAACAATAATATCATAAATCAGATTATAATTAAATATTATATACAATACAATATAATATATATTATTATCCATTTACCTTATATTATTTTTTAAACCATTTTAATATATTAATTATATCATTTTTAATAAAAAATTATTCACAATATATACATATCATTCAAATTAATAAATATTATTTTATATTTTAATAATATTATTAATATTAGACATTCATATCAAATCATCATAATCATATATACAATCAATAAAAAATTTATAAATAAGAAACATCAAGCTATAATTTATTCATATTATTTTATAATTAATTAATTCATTATTATTATTTTATTTTATTAATTAATAATTATATTAAAAATTAATATTTATACACATATATTTTAATTTATTCATTAATATAATTTATAAATATTAAAATTATTATATTTAATTAAGTAAAATATATCAATAAATTCAATATATTATTTAATAATTTACTTTATATATTTAATATATATTTATAATTATTCAATTTATAAATCATCATATTTAATATTATTTACATTATAATATATATAATATCATGATAATATAATACATAATATATCCATATTCATATATATTATATTCACTATAATATAAATTTATATCATATTTAATCATAATTTATTCAATAATATTAATATATTATAATATTTACATACTAATAATTTTTATATCTATACATTATATCCATTTTTTCACACCAATATTATCATTAATATATACATTTTTATTTTTTAATATAAATAAATATCATACTACAATATATTATATACTTAAAATTTATTTCCATCAATATATTTAATATCTCATTATTTATAAATAATTCATATTTTTTAATAAATCATCCAAAATACATATATTTTTAATCATACCATTAACATATATCAAATTATCCATATTAAATATATTTTTTATATATTATCCCATTAACAAATCACTATTATAATATAAATATATATATTTTATAAATAATTAATTTATTTTTATCATATTTAATATCATAAATTATTATATATATAATCATTTCTTATATCATATTCAATATAATTATTATCATTAAATATTTATAATATCATTTAATTAATTCATCAATATTATTAATATAATAATATTTCATAATTATATTCATTATCAATTTCAATTTATTATACCATTATTTTCATTAAATATTTTATAGTTATATATTTATATATAATTTTATATCATTATTATATATTTACAACATTATTCATAATATTATCAATATATTCAAAATCCTATAAAACACTTTTTATTTATATTTATCTATATATAATTAATATAATTATAATAATAATTTATCATTTATTTCACAACAATATCAAATATATAACATTATTAATTATATAATCAATTTTAATTATATTTACAATAACATATAAATAATATATATATTAATATTAATACATAATATATATAATATAAAATATCATTAATACTAATTCTAATATGTAATTAAATATAATATTTAACTATTACATTAAAAAATAAATATTATTAATTATTAATATCCAACATTTTTATTAATTATATATATAATTCTTAATCTTAAAAATCCATCATAATAAATATCAATTATAATCTTATATCATTCTTAATATCACATACATTTTTTATATTATTAAATCATATATATAAATATTTATCAATTTTTATTTAAATTTATTAATTGTTATATTTATCATTTTTCTATAATTCATGATCTTATTACATATAATATATAATTATATATACAAACATCACTTATATTACTAATTTACCATCCAATCATCTATTTATTATATATCATCATATATAATCATATTATCTAAATATTTATTTAATATATTTTATATATATAATATATATCATTATAATTCATTATTTATTAAATAATAAAATTATATATCATTAAAAAAAATTGCAGACTTTTCCCCAGCGACATGTCGCTGGGGAAAATGTGCAATTAACTTAAGATTTTATCATTAACTTAAAATATTTTGTTTTAGTCAGAAGTTTCCCCAGCGACATGTCGCTGGGGAATCTAGTGCCACCGTGGCACCAATTCCTTGACCAAAAAATACGTGGGGCCCACTTTTCGCTGGGGATTGTCGCTGGGGAACGTTTTGTCATCGAGCTTACCCCATCAATGTTTCCCCAGCGACATGTCGCTGGGGATACGTTTCCCCAGCGACATGTCGCTGGGGATACGTTTCCCCAGCGACATGTCGCTGGCGAAGGTGTCAGAATGTTGCTAGGGAAAGGGTTGATCACTGTAGTGCGTGGCTTAACGCATAACTTTATTATGCCATTCACATTTACAAGCATACATTCGACCCAAAAACCAAGGCACGTCTAGCCTTGGCAAGCTAGACGAGGACATCAGCCTTGCACGATGTGCACACGACCACGCGGTGCAAACCCAGCATGGTTCGTTTATTCGCACACATGTGAAGGCTATGTTCGTGTCATGCATGAAATGAGCGAAACATAATAACATTAATAAACAACACATCACACGTATGAACAAGTAACGAACCAAAAAGCCTTGTGAAAACCCTAAACATATCACGACCAAATGCATTGGCTCTTTAGAGACCAAAACACCTTAGAACTTCGCGTGAAATATAGTAACGTTCTTATGTTGTGACCTCGACACCTACAATGAGCGTGACCAAGCAGCCCAAGGCGGACCACAGCGACCGTTTCTCGCTAAATGGTGCGTCACAGACCTGGTTAAAGGCAAACAACTCACGCTCGTTGGTTCATGCCTCTACCTTGTAAACCCTTGACACATATAACACATGAGACGTACCGCCACGTCGTGAAGGGGTACAACCTAGTCATGGTTGTTGCGTTGCGTTTCGTTGCAAGGAAACGTGGCTATACAGCCACTGTTGCGTCTGCTTGGATGCATGAAGTTTGTCTTTGTGCCTCAACCTTCACCAACCTCGTAACCAACCTTATAGCATGGGACCATACAAGTTAACAAGAAAACCTATAAATATATAACCTTTAAGGGTGCGTCATTTACGTTGAAAGAAAGAGCACTCCGTGCGTATCTTTTCGAAACAAAAACCATTACTGGTGTCGCATACTAGCATGCGATAAACCACAGTGATCTCATGGCTCACTTATCAGGATGTCGCAGCCCTAAAGGGGCCGAGCAAGAGCATGCTTGTTGGGTTGTAATAAGACCACGTAATACACAACATCCCTTAGCACCTTAAAACCCATTCAATTACATGCATGCGCCACGAAAAAGAAACATGGCCACAGCAGCTGCTGTTGGGCCTGTTCGGATGCACCAAGCGTCCTTGTGTCTAAAATGGAGCCTTGTTGTTGTTGACTGAATAAGTTATAAACATAAGCGGCATAGATAGAAAACTAGTAGTTGCATTATGGGCCTTGCGAAGGAAGAAAAAGAAATTGAAAACAGTAAGTACTACTTATTGTTGTTGCGTCTGATGTGTAGCAAAAAGAAAAAGAGAGAAAGGAACAGGTGCCTTTATACATGCAATGAGTAGAAGAAAACACAAGAAGTGGGTACAACCCACTGTTGGGCGACAGAAATCAGAGAAAAGAAAAGAGTTGGTAGACAAGTGGGGTTTTATAAAAAGGATACATCTGATAGTTTAAAAACTAGTATATATTTAAACTTACAATTCTCTTTTTTTGACGTAAAGAAGTATGGAGAACATGAATGTTTTCAAGTCTTTGGTCCGTCCCTTGACGAGACTCAAACGAAATAAGTAAACTCGCTAACGAAAGCAGGATTTACTCAAAAAGAAAGAAAACTATAAAACAACGATCTTCGACGAATTTGGATTAATAATAACGAAATTAGTTTATAAACGAATTTAACACGGCTAGTATAAAATCTTTGACATTAAAAATAATTAAAAGTGCATTCGAGTTTAAAACGTAGAAATTAAAATATGAATACCAAACTTTTTATGAACATCATTTTAAAGAATTAAGGGCCATATGTGACAACATGGAAAACTTAAGGGTAATTAGCAGTAAATATGTATAATCTTTATAACTTAATTAAAACGAGTCAAGCGAACCGCGATAAAGATTTATAGTTATAGGATTAAAATGTCAACTACGGTGTAAACAAATTATAAACTTAGTAACTAACAAATGATATCTATATTTTATGAGATAGAAAACTCGTAAACATAGGATACGACGTGTAATAGTATTATTTCCTGTATATATACTTGTAGTCGTGTATCATCCCTATAGTCAACGGTCTAATCAACGATATGAGAGACATAAAACGTCACCACATAACGACCATGCCTTTTGACCATTTGCATAACTTACTGTGTACATTAAGTATTAGTATGTAAACTCAGAAATTGTCATAATTACTTAGGTGTTTGATCAAGCTACTAATTGACGTGCCTTAATCCATTTCCAATCTCCATCGATTATCCGACAAGGTAGCTTTTCATAGCCCCTACACTACTGTTTAAATCATCTTTTGGGGTGAGAACATTGCTTGTTTTAAACGTGTGAATACAAGTACATTTACTCATTACTGATTGGTCTATGTCCCGATTTAACCCAAGTTGCTATTTGCCCGATTCATCATGAACCGCCAGTCTTTGTGAGCGCGAATGTTATGGATAGATCTATCAGGATTGACAATCCCTGTTTGTCTTGGACTGGCATTAGTCAAGCAAACACAGTTTCATTTGAATCAGATTACAGGTGTCCCGGGTTAGACACCTGCAAGGGCATGCATTTATTGTTGGTAAATGTTAATGCTTTTGTGTCATGAGCTTAGACAATAATAATGCAATTTATGTGACTTTGTATCTATTATATTGTCAAGTGTGGATGAAATCTTATGATTCACAAACACTATATTTTCTGCTTAAACAAACCTATGAATTCATCAACTTTATGTTGACACTTTAGCAATGTTTTCTCAGGTATTAAGAATGAAGATGCTATATGAAGTCTCATGCATTGCAGTCATTTTCCAGTTATCTGAAGATCACTTATTCTATTTAAAAATGATGTTGTATCGTCTATTTTATGCTTCCGCTGAATGTTAAACAATTTATTATTTCCTAATTCAAGTGATCTGTTTTCTTAAAATGTCTCATATAGAGGTCGTTCTGTATTGCTTAGAAGTATGATAATCATGAAGTCGCACTCCCTCGGTTGCCATTATACTCTGATATTTTGGGGGTGTGATAGATTGGTATCAGAGCCCTGAGCTATAGAGAACTAGGTTGCATTTGTTAGCGCTAGACTATAACTACTTATCTGCTTAACATGCTTATTATGCTTCTAATTGTCTGACATTGTTGGTTTCTCAATATGGGGTACAAAGGAATCGACAATCAAAGAAGTGCATATATTAAAATGGGGTACATGTGACATAAACATATATGAGATACATATACTTAACATAGGTTACATGTGTATTAACCATATACATATACTTAATATGGGTTACATGTGCATTAAACAGGCTTAACTACGTATATTTTGAAATATATCTTTATCCTTATTTCATATTTTCTTGTCTCAGCGACATGTCAAACTCGGATGAATTGAGACATAATGATAACACTACACTGGTACCTCCCAGACTCCCTGACACACTCCCTCAGGTGTACCACAGGAGACGTCCTACTCTCGGATTACTTATTTTGCCATCTGTATCACCATTTCCTCCAACTATCAGACGTACCGCTCGTATATCTATTCCACCTATTAAGCCAAATCTTGCTGAACGTGCCAAAATTTCTGCTATTAACCTTGATGATTATCAACTTGATCCTGTTACTCCACCACCCTCACCTTCATCCCCATTCACGATGGCTGCTTACCAGCGGATGATTGCTGAAATAGACCCCACCCAGAGAGAGGAAACTCTAACAGAAACTGGTCAGAATTCGATGCCTGTACCTGAGACAGCCTTGACTGTATGCACAACGCGCCTTAGAGGACAGTTGCATACGATTCTCGAGGACATGGACCATTACCCAAATGCCTGTTTGGAGGAGTTAAAAGCCTTCATGGCACTATGGGATGTGAAGCCCCGAGTTTAGGAAAGTTCATTAGAGACACTATCGATGGACGAATTAATTACTCAACTTAGGCAAATGTGTGAGGATGCAGAGGATCGTGCTAGTAATGCTTAGGGGGAAGCACGACAGAAAAGGTCTTTTGAATAACCACAAACTATGGGTTTGTCACGGCTAGTGAACTCTTGTATCCCCGTACTCTTTGAAATAAACATCGTGTTTGCGAATAATAACAGTATTGATTTCAAAGGACATGCCATTTGTAGTAATGTGACTATCTTTACGCATATAACTTTTATACATGTCATAACTGTCATCTTTATTGTCCCTCTTATAGAAAATGCCACCCGGATGACGCCCAACTGTCAACCGGAACCCTCCAGCCAACCGTTCGACCAACCGAAACAATGTGGATATCAACATGGCATTGACACTCATATGCTCAACCAGCTCATTGCCACAAGAGTTGCTGAAGCACTCGCAATTGCCGCTGTGACTCATGCTGCAAGCACTCAAGAAGAAAACAACCTAGGATCCAACTCTTCCCAGAACAAGACATGCAACTATAAGGAATTCCGTGCAGTTATGCATGAAAACTTTCGTGGTACTGAAGGTGCTGTAGGCTTAACCCGATGGTTTGGGAAACTAGAATCTCAATTTGGGATTAGCAATGTTGCAGAAGGTGACAGAGTTAAGTTTGCTTCTAGCACACTGCTAGATGGTGCTTTAACTTGGTGGAATGTGTATGTTCGTTCTGTTACCCTCGATACCGCTCATGCAACCCCTTGGAGTGATTTCAAGGCTATGTTCATTCGGAAGTATTGTCCTACGAATGAAATCAAGCAAATGGAAAACGAGCTGTGGAACTTGAAAGTGAAGGGTACAAACCTTACTGCCTACAATCAACATTTCCAAGAACTCATCCTTTTATGCCTTGAAATGGTACCTAACGCCGATCGGTTATTGGAACGTTACATTGAAGGTCTACCTTTGAACATTGAAATGGCTCAAGGTTTAATGTACCAAGTGGTTCAAGAGTTAGGAGAAAACTCGGGTGACAAGCAAAAATGGAACGGAAGCCACTACAACCACAACCCCAACAACACCAACAACACTAGCAACCTCAACCGGAACAAACGCCCAGAGGCAACAAGGGTGTTTACAGCCGGACAAGGTTCTTATGCTGGCAAGTTACCTCACTGTGGAAAATGTGGACGACACCACACTAACGCATGCCCTCCTGCTTGTTACAACTTTGGAAAGGCAGGACATAAGGCCAAAGACTGCCTCGCTCTACCTCGTCCCGCAAACCAAAGAGGACCAGGAAGCCAAGGAGGACAGGGAAGTGATGTCACTTGTTTTGGATGTGGTGAAAGAGGGCACTACAAAAACAAATGTCCAAACAATGGGAATCAAGGCGGTGGGAATCAAATTCAAGGCAACCCGCAAAACCCTAAGAACAATCAAAGGCAGAATCAAGGGAACCCTAAGGTGAATAACCAAGCATCAACCGGTACTCAAGGAGGACGCAGGGCACCTGGCAGAGTATACAACCTATGTGCTGAAGCAGGAGTGAAAGATAACAACGTGGTGAATGGTACGTTCCTGATCAATAATGTCTATGCTTCAGTACTATTTGACACTGGTGCG